>JAULBS010106750.1:0-15485 GCA_032355785.1 Symmetromphalus regularis | reverse complement strand
AGTGTTCGTCGGAACTAATTCATTATTCCGACGCACACTTATCCGCTTGACTAAAGATACACCTTGTGAAGAGAGATTTTTACAAATCTCATCTTCGCCAACTCCTTCCAAGTCTCTTGACCTAATAACTCCCTTACACGAGTTAAGGGAGGAATGTGGACTGACGTTAATTGGTACATTACATAATGTGTCTGATTTAAGAAGGTTTCTGGAATGGTGCTCGTTGTTGCATTCAACAAGAAGTGACCCATTTCTTAATTTCTTAACACTTTTGAGCTCACCAGCCAAACCTTGGAGCCCTTTATGAATAACAAATGAAAATATTTTTCATATTTTCTACATGAGAAATATTATACATTGTTTTAACAAGGCATTTCATTGGGTCTCTCTGGACGTTATGACAAATCAACTTACCTGTACTAAATATGACATCATTATAATTTTGTAAAAGTGCAAATGATGTCACTAAAACTAGAAAAAGTACAACATAACGTCATCTGTAACATTATATGAGAGCATTTCTCTAAACTGTTGCACAATTAGAAAGTTTAAAGAATAGAATGATTAAAATTGTCTGGGGTAATAAATAGAATGTCAAACTTGTTACAATTTATTATCAAATTTATATCCCTTGTAAAATACTTTTCCTTTGTTACTCACTAAAGTTTGTGACAAAGAAACATTATTTCTCTCTGGACATAAATTTGATAATAAATGGCAACTCGAATAATATCTATTTAATACATTATATATTCACAAAACATTTGAATCTACTGGTCAAATTTAACAAAACAATGAACTTACCAGTTTTCTTTCCTCTGAGACCACGTGCACCATGCACTGAAAAATATGAATTAAAGGAAAAAACTGTTTAACGAATATGCTTTAAACATTCTGATCTATACAATGTCATATATCACAACTGACAATAAATTAACACTGTCAACTCTCACGGATATCATATGATACATTTACATGCTATTAATGCTGTTACATGTACATAAAAACATACAAATGTCTTCTGTTAACGATATCTCACTGCATGTGTGTCACAGTTGACTGCACATATTTGTATACATATCTGTCAACACAGTGTCTTGTGACTAAACCCAGTCCACTGTCTCAAATATGTCACCATGGCAGTGAAAAAGGACACAGTTGATGAAAAATTACAAAATATTTTTAATGCATTTTCTGATGACAATGGTAACAACAGCAAGTTAAAGTAAAGTTTGTTTTATTTATCAACGACTCTAGAGCACATTGATTTTTATCTTATCATCGGCTATTGGACGTCAATTACATGATGTTTCTGACATATTTCTTTATAGGAAACTCACTGCCACATAAGACTATTCTCTGCAATAAGCAACAAGGGGTCTTTTATATGCCCTTTCCCACAGACAAGACAGCACATACCACAGTCTTTGATGAACCAGTAGCCGACTACTGGTTGGAATGGAAAATAGCCCAAACTGCAAATGGATCTACTGAGAAGGATCGATCCGATGACCGACTGCTTCAAAAGTAGACATGCTACCACTTGAACTATATCCTACTCCCAGTAACAACAGTATGATGTTGAAAGATTTAAAAGCCAAATTTCATTTCAGATGTACATCATATCTTGATGCAACTGGAATCTTGAATATTTTTTTCAAAATGTTAGGGTCCTGTTAAGTATGAAGATTTCTGACAATACTGTGGCCATGTGGGTTATTAAAATATAGTCAAAGTACAATTTTATCACCAAAATACAATAAACAAATTTTGTAAACCAAAAGAAGCCTACTTGTAAGTTGTTAACATTTCTGATAAACAAGTGCCCAAACATGTGACATCGAAATTTCACAGGAGTGGGATGTAGCTCAAATGGTAGAGCGTCTGCCTGTGAAGTTGTCGGTCGTCGGATCGATCCTTCTCAGTGGACCCATTTGCAGTTTGGGCTATCTTCCGTTCCAACCATTTGTTCACAACTGGTTCATCAAAGGTGGTGATATGTTCTCTCCTGTCTATGGGACGGTGCATATAAAAGACCCCCCTTGTTGCTTATCGAAAAGAATAGCCAATATGGCGGCAGCGGGTTTCCTCTAAAAACATGTCAGAATGACCTTATGATTGACGTCCACTAGCCGATGATAAGATAATAATCAATGTGCTCTAGAGGCGTCCTTAAATAAAACAAACTTTACTTTGAAATTTCCCATGCTGTCAGTTCAGACATTTTCTTTAAATGATGTAATGCCTCCTCTGTGTAATTTTTTCAGATGTGTTCACAAATATAATTTTGAGGGCTAACTGCAAAAACAGTTAATACTTATGTCCATTTTGGCAATTTTAGCCCACTTAGAACGAGCACAGAATCAAAGTTCTTGGACATAACATTTTGCATACTGAGGGCAGCCTATATAAAAAGAATCTGTGAATTATAAAAGTGTTCTGATTTTACAGGACACTTTAAAAATTCATTTTTGTAAAAGGTAGCATTTTGGACATAACATTTTTGCAGTCAGTCCGCAAATATTATATACCGGTAGTTATTCAAAATATTATTATACATATTTTTCTATCTGTACAGAGAACACTAACTTCTACCACCAACACCACCAAAAAAAACCACCCCTGTATACATAAAGTATTGGTTGATTGATACATATATAGGCCTACATATATACATTACAAAGCTACTTACCTACCTACATACATGCCTACCTACATGTACATACATATAGAAATATCGACTGATTAACATTTCACTGATTAATGCATATACTGGCCTTGACATCCCACCACACCTACCCTTGTATTCTGTATAAGAATAAGAAAATACTGACAATTCCGAATCCATCCCTAAAATAAGAGAGAATATAAACTTACAGCCCAGCTTGCAACTCAACATACAAAATGTACATATGAAAGACCTGGTGTTAATTTTTATATGTATTTATACATTGTTCTTGTATAGATATTGTCATAGGCTGGGTATGACTGGCAGGTGCTGGTTCAAACATCCACATGCCTGCATGACCCACACTTTAACACTGACCGGAATGTTACTCATTTACTATGACTGACAGGTTAATGAGAAATCACAATAAAGAATGCAAAGAATGTGAAAACTGTTTATACTCATCATCAACATTAACGCCCAAATTAAAATACTTATATGAAGTTTGCCATCAAGCAATGACACACTCCCTCACCCCTACTCATTAAAATTGTCCACCCATTTTTGTTCTGATGGTAAAGGGAGGAAATGTTTATCACATAATTCTACAAATAAAACTAAACTTAAACCCTAAGATCAGTTTCTTGTTTTTAAGAATAACATTAAAGCTTTATTTCAGAAGTGTTTTAGATGTCAGCATTAGGCTTTCTTTTCTTTTTTAATTAACAAACATTAACAAAGCATCATATTAAAATGCTTGACAAATCCTGTAAACAAGTACTGTATAAAAAATTATGTAAAATATTTCGTGAATAAAATATACCACGAAAATCACGAACATGCTGATAGTACCATGAATTCAATTATGCACAAACTTATTTCCGGTTTGGCTGTGATTACCATACCATATATTTAGCACCAAGTTACTGGCTAGGTCACGTGGAAAGCAACATTTCTTGCAAATGTGGATTTCAGTTTTGTTTGTTTTTACAAAGATTATATGTAATGATTCAACAATAATTGTGAATTATATTTTTAGTTAATCTGAACGGAATGTTGAGGGTACTATCAATAAAGACTATTTGTCTTTGCATAATGCACGTGTTTTCAATCAATAACATGTCTTATCAGAAATACATATGACATGTGGATAGCATGCTGAGAATGTCTAAGTGTATAAATAAAACAGTAAATGAAAGAAGTTTGGTTAATGTCGCTCTTTTTATTCTTTTTCTTTTTATTATTAGAAAAGGCGGTCGAGAAAATGTAAAATAACGCTCGATTGCGAATTTTTTTAGCTGCATAAATATTTGCTTATATGGTATATTAGCCACATACATGTAATAAAATTTCATGGTAACAATTGTTATCAGTAGCGTGTCGGTACCGTGTCGTCAAAATCATGGAACAGAAATTTCATTTCCTATGTTTTTCGTATCATTGCTGTGTTAGTTGGGATTACCGATAAACAGTTTCTGATAGGTTCATACAAAAGCATGGAACCCATCAGAAATCCTGTTTATTCTGAATCATTTGGTCTTTCATTACATTGTTTATCAATCCACCAACAGAGTGAAATTAGTTGGGTTTTTCACTTTCAAAGTTGTTTTTTTCACCATTGACATTATATAATTCATCAAAAGCAAAGAAACTTATAAAATGTCAATACTTATCAAGAGATTTTTAAAAATATTAAATTTAAGACCAAATGAGTAATGTTTTACAAAGACATATTGCTAATTCTAAACACAAACAATAAATAAAACTGAGCACATCCAACAATTACATGCTGTCAAAGGTCAAAATGTTTGAGGGGTACAGCGATTTGCCTTGGAATTAGGACACATCATGGGCACAAAAAAGTTCAATATCAAAAAGCTATAATTCTTGTTTATAAATCTCTAAATGGAATTGCTCCTCATTATCTGCAAGAAATGTTTAAAAGAATACAATCTGACTATCAGGGTTTAACGTTTAAGGCATGTGATCGCACTCGCGCCCCCATAGATTTGGACCAAGGAGCGTGAATAACTGAATTCCAAAAATACCACCTAGTTCGATAATTCTCGGTTTTTGCTAAAATATCCAAATATAATTAGAATCGATCACATAAAAAATCTTCATTGTTTTAAATAAATTATCATTAATATTATAAATAAATCGACCCAAAATATGTAATAAATCTTCAACTCATGTATTTGTCAGAGAATTAGAGCAAAAAATATATTTAAAAACGTCTGGTTTTCTCCATTAAATCGACTGGTTGTCATCTCTGCGGTAAAATTAATTTGGCATAAGACGTACAGATATCAGTGTAGTCAGGTATCGACTATTTTTGTTTCCAAAATGCAGATGAAAATCCATTTAATTAATAAACTGCGCTATTTGGAGACAAGTAATTATGTATTGGGCAAATTGGGAATTCAGTTTTAGATAGGTTTTTCCACGATTCCGTTATCACGGAAAATCAGTGCCTCTAGCAGTAATATACCAAATATGAATACTGTACATGCCACCACTACCTCCCTGACGATGAAGATATGAACAAACACCCTCAGAAATTATGATTTAGAACTGATACACATTGACTTTCTGGCCAAATGTATCAATGATTCTTAATCAATTGAACCATTCAATTGATTTTAAGGAAAAAGCTCCCCATCACTTCTGTAGGGGTGTGATTATGGAAAGTGAAAAAGCTCCCCTGAACCTTACTTGGGGAGTGATTTATAGCTCTCCTCTACTTTTCAAATGTGAAACCCTGAGAGCACCTGGACTCTTTCTGTATCAGCCATTGGTAGATATAAATTTACATTGTTAGACATAAGATACAGAGAAAAATAAAGGATTTAAAAAGTGAAATAAAGAGACAGCTAACACTATAAGCTGACTATAAATATGCATAAATATGTGATAAATAGGCACACCAGTATAACAGAATGAAGTTTCTCAGATACTATGAACATTACAAAAAACACTGCTAAGAACAAAACTTACTTTTGTTATTGTAATAAAATCTGAACCAAAAAATACTCCTTTGATGCCTTCTATTGTAAACAGCTGTCTGAAAAAATAAATAAAAAAATGATGAGATATTATTTTTTTAATATACTATCAGACAAACACACTGTAGACATTAATTACCAAACATTAAAATATTACTAAAAACAAAGATTACACAAATTAAATGGCTGATCTCAAAAATACAAAATAAAATTATTTTAATTAATTAAATATTTATTACCAATTAAATTAAAATATAATAATTAACATGCATTAAGAATGGACATCCACAGATGCATTTATAATCAAAGTTTCAACACTTAACTTATCAAGAAAAACAGAACTAAATTTTAAAGTCTAACCGTGCTAGAGGTGAACAGTAAGCTGACTGTGGGTTGGGAAAGTCAAACGTTCCACTCTCTAATACTGGCACACCTGGCACAAACTTCAAACTGTTCGGGTTTGGTGTGTCCTGAGTCTGTATAAACATCAATCTCACTGCAAAATAAATATACTGTACTATTCATAAATGCCATATTTACCTGTCCTTCAGACATAGAAGCAACAACACTGAACAGTAGTAAACAGATCAAACTAAACAGTCTTGATAGCAAGCACAATAACCTAAAGAATCATACCGTACTAACTGTACATAAAATGCTGAATTATATTTATTTATGTATGATTTTCAGAATTTATAACATTTTCACGAAGAAATTAAAAAAAAATGTTTCTCATATTTTGTGAATTTAATCATTTTTAAATATTTGCTTTTGAACTGCTGGGAGTCAATACACTTGATTAATAATGTGAAATAATTTTATAGTGGCATATTAAAAACAAACATTTCTTGAGTGGCTGCAGGAGCGAGTGAATACAGAAAGTAACAGCAATCATCTACCTGAACAGTCTGTAGGTGGGGAATTTTTCCTACCTTGTGATCTGAATGATGGTTTGATATTTGTCATCACTGCTCTTGAGGTAGGTCTTGTTTGGAGCTGACAAAAGCATCTTCGTTTTATACATAGAGCTGACAGAGACCTTGACCTGAAACCACATTATACAACATTTATTTATAATATTCAAATTATTATTGGCTCTCAGTTTTTTTTTTTAAGATGTCTGACTGCATACCCCTTTTTCTATCAAATAAATTGATGGAATGAAGCAATAACATGAAATAACACTGAGGGTGTGTGGTCGAAAAAAAATTCCATAACATTGACTGTATAGCTATATTGAGAAAATAAAATATTTACTCTTCAGTGAAAAAAAAAAATTTAAAACACCGCAATGGATTTCTGCTCCCCACATTGTGACATTTACATAGTTCAATTATAGTTTAATTCACTTCACAGACACACATCCCTTTTGACTTAGTTAGAATTATAAAAAAATTTTAAATGTTTATCCTTAAATTCCCTGTAAATCCATTGTTTGTAAGTGGTCTAAAAAAAATTCATTCCAGAATCCTTGCTAAATAGTTCATATATGTTCATAATCTTCAATCTAAAAATTTCCAATATGATTTAACATTGAAACTTTTGCCATTTTATCAAAATATGTGGGGCCTAGTCCAAAATATTGTAGGGATATGCAATATATTTTTAGTAATGTTTCAATGAGCTGGCTTGCAGTTTTTATTTTTAAAATAAGTACAAGACAAACATTTAAGCCCAGTAAAATACCATAGCAAGCTAAGCAGCATAGACTGGTTTACGATTATATAATTTGATGGTAAAGAACAGGTGTAACAACGTCACACACCTAAACAAAAAATGTTTTCTGTGAATTTGCTTCAACGATCCTCTGCTGTTGATACGTTTCTTTGATTTGATTACTATATGATTAATTATTTAATAGAAGTTTTAACTGAAAAAGAAGAAATGAAAAAATTGGGTCATTGGCCAAAATTAAAATGCAGAAAATATAAGGTAGGAATATGCTTTATTAATAGCACATGAAATAAAAAACGTAGTGCCACACATAGGTGACACAGACTTTAGACGTTTAGTTGTGCACACATCTAATGGTCTATCCGATACTACTATTAGAATCTATGACTATGTCTATGATCTATTGCGACGTTCCAACAAAATATCGACAAATCGCCACTCATTAACGTGATTAAGCTAAATACAGCATATCATCAGAACATATCCTTAAAAGAATCTTATTTGATAATTTGTTTGAGCAAATCGAGAATAACTTACCGAAAAACACTATTTTTAACTAAAAATGTTCTGTGAAGTTGACGAAAAACGTCCTTAGCTGCCATGTTTCTATGACGCAGTAAATTATAAAAACAAAAACTAAATAAAATGAAATGTAGTAGTTACGTTACTACTAATGTAAATATATTTTTCGCTAAAATATATTTGTTTTGAATATGTGTTTTGCGTATTTTAAAAGAGAGGTTATAAACTTTTCGATAGGAAATGATTTAGTGCGGGACTGTTTGGCTTCCCTAGAGACAGGAAATTGGTTTTGACACGCAGTGTATGGTAAGAAGTAAAGTCACAAAACTTAAACAAATATATATATTTAATGTTTTGATTGATGCCTGAGAACTTTGACCACCGCTTTCTCCTATTTTCCCCCTTTTAAATACGCGTTCAAATCTGTTCAGCATCTACACAAGACAGTATGATTATCAAAATAAACATCTTAAAACAGGTGACTGCTTAATACAGGTGACTACACGAGAAGGTTTGACCGCATAAATATATAACTTATTAATGTGGTTTTTCAATTTTCAAGTACCAGCCAGTATACACTACATATATAAATAGACAGCGCTGGACACTTCTGCCATTTCAGTGTTGGCCTTGTCTTCTAAAATGCACTATTATATATCTCACCAAAACCGATACCGCTACGATATATATATACACACACACACACATACACACACACAGAGAGAGAGGGGGGGGGTATATATAGTTTTTTAGTTAATGCTCATACAATAATTAATATGTTGCTATTATAATTGTATTTCAGCACCATGCCTAACAATGCAAAGGTGTATATCCACTATGGACCGTACGAGACATGTGGTATTGTTGATCACAAGGAGTCCAGACTTGAAGGCCTTCAGAGTGAGTAAACACAATTTTAATGGCTCACTCATTGTCAGTGGTGTCTTTAAAATTTTGATATTCTTAATTTAATAAGCTTGTAATTTTCTAAACTTATACCAATATCTTGTGCCTCTACATTTTATATGATATACCCATACTTTGAATTGGACTATCAAATTTATGTCCTTCTATGTTATTATTGTCATTGTAATTAATAGAAAAACAAGACAATCAAATATTTTTATTTTTTAATTTCTCTTATATGCATGTGTGCAGATCCAGCTGTTAAAACTGATACTATATATTGTGATGTCAAGTGATGTTAATGAAAAATTGTGAAAAGGTTTTTTTTCAGCTGTTCTGAAGAGAGAGGGTCACACAGTTCAGTTGGTGCAGATTGCCGACTGGAACGTGGTGGAGATGTATGTGAACGGAGAGATGATTTACAGCTGTGACATCCGAACTCTTGATTATGGTAATACAGTATACCATTTACAGCTCACACCGGAATGGAATCACATATTTTCAAAGACCAGGATCTAAAGATAGTTTTAAGATATTTAATATTAAAACGGTTGGGTGAAGGGGGGTGAAAATAAGTTTAGATTTGATATTAATGGAATAAATAACAAGAGGGTAGTTTATTTGAAGAAAAAAATATCAATTCATGTAGGCAGGACACAGAGATGTTGATTTGTGATGGGTTATGCCACTAATGTCCATGTCGCGAATGCTTGTTCAAATGAGAAAAAGCACAAGTAATTGCTGGGTGGTGGAGAATTAGAGACATGGCCTTATTTCACATGCACACAGTCACACACATGCATACACAGACAAGTATACATACATCTGACACATAACTTGATTTCTGATCAAATTACTCAGTCTTAGTAGGTAATATTTGTTAATAAACTATAGATGAATCTGAAAGTATTTTTATTGAGAAGTTACAAATGTTTGTTTTGTGAGAGAATCACTATTAAGAATAATTTTGTTTGCATAATTCATGTGTTTTGACATTACATTTTTTAATAACTGGAAATAAAACTGGAAATAATACTTAAATATTGTTACTGTCAACATAATAATGTTGTGTGTTTAATATTTATAGAGATAACTGAATGGTATGCCTTGTCTGTTCCAGGTGGTGATGGGGAACTTGATGAGAAATGCCGTGAAGCTCTCGAGGCTGTCAGAGTTGCCTTCTAGTAAACACATCATCTAAAACCTGTCCTTTCCAAGAAGCAGCTACCAAAACATGCTGTACTGTGTGTGAAATATGTATATATTTTAATAGTGGTTTTTATTTCACTTATACAATGTTTCCATTTGACTCCCAGCTACCAAAATATTTTGTAGTGTCTTAAATATATGTATATTTTGATAATCAATTGTATTCTGTATTTTCATTTCATCCATCTGATCTCTAGCTACCAAAGCATATTATAGTGTCTTATAAGTTATATATGTGTAATTTTGATACTGTTTTCTATTCTGTAATTTATAATTTTTCTTTGTCATCTCCAGCTACCAAAACATCTTGCAGTGTATTAAATATGTGTGAATTTTGATACTTTTTTCTATTCTTCCATGTGACCCCAGCTACCAAAACATTTTGCAGTGTATTAAATATGTGTGTATTTTGATACTCTTTTACTATTCTTCCATGTAACCCCCAGCTACCAAAACATCTTACAGTGTATTAAATATGTGTGTATTTTGATACTCTTTTTCTATTTTTCCTTGTGACAACAAGCTATCAAAACATCTTTCAGTGTATTAAATATGTGTGTATTTTCATACTCTTTTGTATTCTGTAATTCACAACAATTTTATTATTTGTTAAATTGGTTTTCAGTAGGTATTTTTGGTTCATATATAAATATTTCTATTCTTTCGATTCCACCCTTGCTTATATACAAATATGTATTTGCTTTATTCTTGATAACATCAGTTTTAAAGTGGTAGCTGATAAGAAATATGTATCAAGGTTTAATTCCTGTTAGACTGCCAGACATTGTACTAGATTCATTAATGGAAAATAACACTGCGTTACCGTTGTTTGTTATGAAGTGTGTAAATAGCTGCACAAGACTGAGTGCATGCATTTGTATTTTTAAGACTGTTTTGTTTACTGTTATTTATTGTTAAATGTATTAGATCAGCTGGCCGGTGGGAACTGCGGAGTGGCCGGGATTGGTAGCACGTGTTTCCCATCACTTGTGAGCCAGTAAAAACAAATTCCACATTAATCTGTCATTGTAACCAAAATCGGATATAGAGTTTGTACATGAACCATCAGTGCCCCACCCCCCACCCCACTCCCAAAGTCATTCCTACTGGCCTGCAAAGCAGGGTTTTTTTCTGCCAGTTTTATCATCTGTACTGTACATCAAAGATATAAAGTTGACATGTTTTTGTTACAGATAAAGTTTGAAATATAAAAAAACACTGTTATATTCATGTAATTGTGATGCATTACAGCTTTAATAAATTTGTGATTTACCCAGATTAAAAGAGAAAGTGTTTGTTCTTATTCACGTAATGACAAATGTGTTTCAGTCTACACATTTGGTAGCAAGCAGTAAAGTGTTATAGATTGTAAGATTGTGTTGAAGTGCCATATTGGGATTATAGTTATCAGCTTTATGAAAGACTAATTAGTTTAATTTAATATATAGTTAACTTTTGAAAATATAAAATGTATTAACAGTTTTGGTGCAGCTGTTTAAATATTGGGAGGGGGAGACTGAATAGGGGGGCCATTTGAAGGGTAACTACAACGTAATGTAAAAATCGAGACAAATAAATGGCGCCACAAATTATTAGGGAGCAAGGGGGCATTTGATTAAATAGTTTTAAACCACGGGCCAGATAGGGTCCATGTGCACCCAACTCTCATCTTAACCACATTATGGTTTTTGTATACCTTATGATGTCGAGAACATGAACATAGGACAATGGTCTATTTTATGTAGATACTTTTACAACATGTAAATGATCAATGCCTGATAGTGAACAGTAGTGATTTTTGCTATAGTCTAGGCTTCTGTGATACAAAATGTGTTATATACTAGTATTTAGTTCATTTAGAGGTGCCATTGATTTAAACTTATTACAATATTTATTATTGGGGTTTTTTTCTTCTCAAAAACACGCTTTTTTTCTCCCTTTTTTTTTAAGCTGAAAGCTCATGTTGGTTTTGAAGAGCTTAAAAGTGCTTAATTACTTTGTCATGAAAAGGAAAGGAATGTACTTCCATTAAAAACAACTCTGCTCTTCACTTCTTAATGATTAGTTTTCAAACTCAGAAATGTCTATACAGCATAGCTATATTTGTAATTACACTGGAACAGGACAAAACACAACAAGTGATCAGAAAGACGCATTTATCAGACGCATTTGGATAATTTTCGTTCCAGCCAGCAGGCGCAGATACAGGATTCCTGAAAGGTGGGTCCAAATGTGATGGGTGAATAGGACCGGGGGAAAATGGTTAATGTTCACATCCTACCACTCGGAAAAAAATATATATACATGTATATAAAAATCTAGAATCCGTTACTGGCCTGTGTTCCACAACTGGTTTAATAAAGGCTGTGGTGTGTTGTCCTGTTGGTGAAACAATTGCACATAAAAATGCCGTGCTTCTAATTGGAATGAGACGATGATTTGCAAACATTGTATGTTTGACACCTAATATCTGCTGAATAAAAAATGTGCTGGGATGTTGTTAAACAAACAATCCTTTCCTTTATCGTTACATTATTAACCACCATGGTGTGCTTTACATCAAACAGAAAAGCGATATGCCTCTAAATGTGGCCCAGTAAATTAATATAATATAATTACATTCATGTTTTTTGTTTTCATTGATTTTTGATCTAGACATCCACCAGCCTTGTGTTCCAACTGCGTCATCACTACTAGTAGTAGCATGGGTGTCTTGCTCGTGCAGTGATTGTCAACTAAATTTATCTGAAATCAATCAAACTAATTACCTGTGCTTCATGTGGAGACATGTCATGGTGAAGTGGGTTTGCAATGCTGGCGTGTGATTGCTTAAAATGGATAGTGTTGTGAAAAGCTACACGTTTTCGTGTGCATGGTAAAAAGTGATTTTGACATACTATACTCAGAAAGAGGGGTGGGGCACTGAAATGTGGGTGACCGACGGGCAGCAGCGTTCCTACAAGAACTCCCTTATACTTCGAAAAGTCTCCGGATTTAGGCTACTTTATTTTGTCACCGAGCATGAAAATATTTTTCTTCAACAAACATTTTTTAAGTGATTTTTATTTTATTTGTCACCTAAAAAGTAGGGGTCATGCCCCCTCCCCCCCGGCCCCCTACTCAAAGGTGGCTGATACTTCATGTTCGTTTGCATGTAGATATATTTTTAATTATGATTATATTCAGACCAAGGGCGAAAATCATTACCCCCTGTCCAAAACGAGGGGGTACGGAGTATTCACCTGTCCAAAAAGTGGAGGGTGTGTCCCCCATCCCCTCAGAATTGTGGCCATTATAGAGACCCTGTGAATTTCGGTATATTTCTATTAACAACTTGACATTATACGAATGTATACAGCTTATCCTGATTTGGATTTATTTTCGTGCTTATATCCAATTAAGGTTCAAGCACGTTGTCCTGGGCACACAGTTCAGCTTCCTGTGTTAGTAGGAGAGACGAAACCCGCTGCCGCCACACTAATGCGGCTACTATTCTCGATAAGCAGCCAGGGATCTTTTACATGCACTATCCTACAGAAAGAATAACAAATACTACGGCCTTTGATACACACTCTGGGTTGGAGCCGATATTGAGATTAAACATCCTCATGCCTCGACTGAGATTTGATCCCTGTTCTTATCAGCCGCGAGCCCGATAGTTTAACCACTGCGTCACCGGTGCCGGTTAGCATAGTCTGTATAACAGTAGTTCTTAAATCTTATATCTATCTTGTATCTGGCTCATGAACAATCAGCTGCAAATGTTGTTCCTGTTGTTGTTGTTTTTTGTTGGTTTTTTGGTCTTTACCTTTTAAACTTTCATTCTATTGCTTTTTATTTGATGTATTGCTATCTTTAACCACATTTATAAATTCCATATCATGTGCAAAGAATACATTTATAGATTGAATTCTTTAAAAAAAAATAGATCGTATTTTTTAAAATTAAAAATAGATTGTATTTTTTATTCAGTTTATTTCACGCTGGTTCTGTTTGTTGGTTTTGGATCTGAAGGAATGATACGCCGGTATATTAATTGTTATCGAGATCGGTATAAATCCTTGTCAGTCTCAACGAAATCCGATTTGCTTTCATTGGTCCTTTGTTCGTTCACTTTGACGAGTTGTCGACATTTCCCCAGCTATTATATCGATAACAGTCTGCGTATTGAACAACACGGCTACCGAAGGCTGCTATTAATGTACTTTCAATTCTTCTCTTCCACCCTATCTCCGGGACGTACGATCATCCGAGTGCATGGTTTGTTTTACACAAAAACTAAGGATGTAAGGCAGTGTAAATTCTATCTATCTATCTGTGTGGTTTTATTGTTTACATTAGGACCACAAGCTGTGTGGTTATAAGTATTGTTATGCTGTATTGACGATAGTCGGACTACTAAGCAACGAATCGTTTCCACACTTGAATAATAAGTGCAGATTGCTTTGGTTAAATGTATAACCACATTTGATAAATTACTGTACACTAAAGGACAATACATGGTGAGTATTGTTGTCTCTCCATACTTTATATTATTTGTTTTCAAGTTGAGAAAACAAAACTACATATTAAATAATATCAAATGCTGTACAAATTATTCTTAACAAAATATAAAACGATATAACAGTTAATTATAATATGCGACAAATTGTCATGCAATAATATAATATTGATTGTTCAGCCTTTTGCCACAGTATGCAGAACGCATAAAATTTTGATTTATTTATAATAAAAAATGTAAGAAGAAAATGAATAGGATATTGTATGTGTTGAAGCTACTTGATATTATAATATATTGCAGGCTACTAGCTATATTTTAATTTTTGTTATCATTAATTATTATTGAAGAGATCTAGTGGATTATTTCGTTTTCTATATTACTTTTATCGTTTTATGAAGAAAATTACTTAGAATATTTGTAACGCCAGTAACTAATTTTACTGACAAAATGTTACTGTCTCGGGATACACATTCTCGAAACTTAATACGAGTATGTTGTGCAACCTAGGTAACAATACATGGGTACGGGATGTTGAAATGTTTATCAGTATTGAAATAACAACATAACATGTCTGTGCACTGTAACTTGGGTTACATCTATGGAGATATGGTTTATTTTCAAATCAGCGTACCAGATTTGTATAATAATGTTTCTCGTTAGATAGCATTCCGTATTTGTATAATAAAGTAATCGTTAAATAGGTCTGTAACTTTCGGTTTCATTGTATTTCTCGTATTCAGCAGATGATCTCTAGATAATTGTTTTGAACGTATTTCTCGTATTCAGCAGATGATCTCTAGATAATTGTTGTTTTGAACATATTTCTCGTATTCAGCAGATGATCTCTAGATAATTGTTATTTTAAAAGTATTTCTCGTATTCAGCAGATGATCTCTAGATAATTGTTTTGAACGTACTTCTCATATTCAGCAGATGATCTCTAGATAATTGTTGTTTTGAACATATTTCTCGTATTCAGCAGATGATCTCTAGATAATTG
>JAULBS010106739.1:0-15486 GCA_032355785.1 Symmetromphalus regularis | reverse complement strand
GCTGATAACTTCTTGATTAGACAAACCTCTGGATTAGACAAAGTAGCCAGTATAGCTGATAACTTCTTGATTAGACAAACCTCTGGATTAGACAAAGTAGCCAGTATAGCTGATAACTTCTTGATTAGACAGAGCCCAGGACAGCTGATAACCGATTTTCTTTAATAAGATCTACACTTGAAAACTGACAGTCGTTTGCTGGACAGTGTTTTGTAGTTTGTCAGTGTCTGATGTTATTCAACAGACAGATCCAGTGTCTGGCCTTCTGGTGATTTTATTGAGCTCTTCAAACAGCTATTGATCGCTAATGTCCGATCTCCGACTGCTTGACATTTCATTTCCCAGTCAGAGACTGCATGACAACCAGCACTTTGTATGTCACTCAATCACACACGATGAAAATATACAAAATAAAACTTATATCATTATTACTGTACTCGCACATGACAGAAACAGATGTTACACACATCTTTGTTACTATACTTACATATTTAGGTTCCATAATTAATTGCCTTAAAAATGGGAAATAATAAAAAAAACAATTTGCCCCCCATAAAAAGGAACCTCCACTTTCATTAAAACCCGTGTCCACTCCTGCAGATAATTATATAATTACAAAACATAAATTTAGCTGTGAAACAAGTTGAAAAGTAAAAGAAAAATCATACATGTATGCTTCCTCTATATAGGACTACTTTTATTAAGCATCATGAAAAGAAAAGAACAGCACATACCACAGCCTTTGATAAACCAGTTATGGACCACTGGCTTACATCTAACCATTGAGCCTTGCGGACCACTCACTCTGAATTTGATCCCAAAATCTACCAGCCATGAGACTGGACAGCTTAACCTCTGTGCCATCAAGGCCAGTCTAAGCATCATGAAGACTTTTATATCTTTTACTCAGATCCCCACAGACAGGACAGCACAATGGAGTATTTTTATATAAAAGTTGAAGGTTGAATTATCCATATGGTTGAGTAGAATGTGGCAATTGAACAGACTCCAGCATCCACTACATCAATGTCAAACCCAATTACAATTAAACAAAACATTGGCCAATGTTTGTAAAATGGAAAAAAAAAATCAATTTTATTGATGTGTTTAGCTTAATTTCTTTTTTGGATTTCCCTCTGGTTTACGGCTGAATGCAGAAAAAATTGCCTGTCTGATCAAATAAACTGTGGTTAAACATCAGAATGAAAAATTTAGCCACAGAAAACGAGTTCTGTGAGCTTCTGTTTCCTTAACGGGTATTTGATTCCATTGTTGTGAGGGTTTTTTAGTAAAGATTCACAGTGACACACTTAAAAAAAGGAATGTTTAACACGACCCCATCACATTTGTTAATCAGCAGCTGTTACATGTCAAACTCATCGAATCTGTGAGTAACATTAAAAAAACCTACAACTGCCACACAAGCTACTCTTTCCAATTAGCAGCAAGTGGTCCTTTATAATAAAAAATTATGCACTTTCCTAACAACAGGAAAGCACATACAACAGACATTGTTACTTCAGTTGTGGACCACTAACTGGAATGAAAAATATCTCAATGGGTCTACAGAAGAGGTTCAATCTGATGTCCAACTGCACCTTTTGGTTTATTTTGTTTAACGACACCACTAGAGCACATTGATTTATTAATCACCAACTATTGGATGTCAAACATTTGGTTATTTTGAGATGTTGTCAAGTGTGAGCCAGCCTCCAACATGTTTTGAACCACTGTCATCAGCTTGAGTGTCTGATGGTCTAGCACTGGACCATTGAGGCTCCAAGTGCACATCAGGTGGATACTCACAAACAAATCACACTGAAACTAGTGGCATATTTATTCACTTGGCAAATAATTAAAACAATAAGAAGTGAAAACAAACTAATGCACAAGGTTGAAACTGTCATCATACAACAGTAGTTATGAAACTGAGTTGGAACAGGAAAAATCCCAAAGAGGATTATTTTTTTTTATTTTTTATTTTTTGGTTTGCTTTATTTAATGACACCACTAGAGCACATTGATTTATTAACCTGTGGTCCACAACTTGTTTATCAAAGGCTGTGGTATGTGCTGTCCTGTCTGTGAGATGGTGCATATGAAAGATACTTTGCTGCTTATCGGAAGGAGTAGCCTATGTGGAGGCAGTGGGTTTCCTCTAAAAAAGACATATGTCAAAATGACCATATGTATGACGTCCAATAACCGATGATAAAATAAAAATCAATACACTCTAGAGGCGTCGTTAAATAAAACAAACTTTTACATTGATTTATTAATCATCGGCTATTTGGTTATTTTGACACGAAGTCAATTGTGAGCCAGCCTCCAATGGGTTTTGAACCACTGTCGTCAGCTTGAGAGTTCGAACAAAGTGGATTAATACTAGGATAGAACTACTGTTTTTATATAAAATATTTTGACCATACAATAGTTGGGTTTTAAATATATTTTTCTTATGTGTATGTTGGGCAGGAGATTTGGGTGATAGTCAAAGCAAACTGAATAGCACTGGAATTACATATAAACACCAATGTGGTGCCAATGTGTCTGCGTGGAGGTCTCACAGTCTACAATATTATCTCATTATATAAAAGTAAATACGTAGAAAATTGTCCACTTTGAAGTTCATATTACTATGTGGAATATCTGCCTTGATCAGCTTTAGGTCATCTTCAGTGGAAACAGTGGCATTGTGTATAACATTAAATCAGTTTTATAAAATAACATCCTCATCTCGTTTACTGTAAGAAGGATGTAGCTTAGTGGTAGAGCTAATTGCAATCGTTGAAGCCAGAGGTGGGAATGGGGGTGGACATCCCCATATAGATGAAAAAATGATTAGCCCTCCTTAGAATCAGCAAAATTAACATGATTTTTGAGTTTGACTTAATTATGACTCCTTTAAAAATTGAATCCCTCTCTCAACCCTAAGGACACCTGTTGGCTCTAGGTTAGCCATGGTCTGATGGACAGACAACAACTGGTACTGTATATTATATCCTGTGATATGTGCTGACCTGTATATAACAACATGCTTGTAAAAGATCCTTGCTATTAAATTAAAAAGAGAAGTCTTATGTGGGAGCAGCATGTCTCTTCTGTAGACCATGTGTTGCACATACAGTAGAATCTTCTTAATTGCATAGGCACTTTGCCCAAATATTTTATGCAATTAACAGGATTATTCTTTTATCAGAAATGCTAATTTACGGTCATGTAACTAGTCTTGTACTATTTGGTATAAAATCAAAGTACATCAAACAGTGATTACAAAAATTAAAAATATTCCATGAAATAATAAATTCTTTGACCATGTCAACTGAATGCTATAACAGATGCAAAAATAGTATATGGTTGCCTTTTAATTTACCAATTACCAAATAAAAGACATTCTTTATATATGTTTGCATACAAATGGTTCTGTGCAGCAGAATATTATGCAAATAACTGGAATATGCTATTATCATGAATGCAATTAAGTGGTCTTGACTGTATAAAATTTCATGACATAAACATTTTGTTATATTATGATATATAAACAACATTGTTTTTAATAGCTACAGCAGCCTGTGTTTGTAATAATTCACTAAAGATAAGCTTCTCCAAGTCATAATACTGAGAAAACAAAAATAAACTTAATTAACATTTGAAGATCATCATACCAGTAAAGACATTGTATGTACTTTGTCAAACGTTGACAAATCCATCGATTCCTGTTTCGGCTTGGCTGTAAGATATCAAAGTTAATTTGTTCTACAATCGCAAATAGGATTACAATGTGACATGAACGTGTGCTAATCGGCAAAATGTCAATCCCGGCTAGTGCTGCACACAATCCATGGTGTAAATCATCAGCAACAAGCCTAAACCTACAGAATCTGTGGTGTTTTCTATCTTCATTTATAGACCATCATCCTTTTTTGACGAAGTCTTTGGGGATAACTTATCACCTTTATCATGTCATCAATGCTCTAACTTTAAGTAATGACCATTCCCAAACCTGCATTAAGATGTAAAACATGGCTGTTTGTGAAACAGTTCTTCTATTAAAATGTTCACCTCTGTCGAACGTAATCAACTAGTCAATATAAATGTTGAAAACAAATTACTGAAGACGTTTATAGATAGAAGGTTATTATATATTTTTTAAAAATAACTTTGATTAATAACCATTTTTAAACCTGCATTAGATAAATATAAAGCTAAATCTTTATAACTTTTTTTACTTGCTTCTTATATCCATGTTAACATGCAATTTTGGTTTAAAAGATTCTAGAATCAATTCTACTTAGCAGAACTATTGAATATTTTTCAAAATCCAATTCAAAAAATTTGAAACATATTGATAAAGTAAAGTTTGTTTTATTTAACAATGACTCTGGAGTACAAGGCTATTGGACATCAATGATATGGTCATTCTGACATATTTATTTAGACAAAACCCACTGCCACCACATAGGGTATTCTTTCTGATAAGCAGCAAGGGCTTTTTATATGCACTGGCCCCTAAACAGGACAGCACATACCATGGCCTTTGATGAACCACTTGTGGTTGGAGAATGGAAAATAGACCAAATTGCATATGGGTCCACTGAGAAGGATCGATCCAATGACCGACCGTTTCGCAGGTGTACAGAAACATATCTGATGCAACATGATTACATGATTGTCGGAACCTATCTAGTTTAAATCTCATGCCCTATTTCCTTAAGTTTGACATTCATTTGAAAGTATCCATTTAGAAAATTTGTATAACAACACATGATGCAAGGTCATCATAACACAATTGTCAAAACCCATCTACTTTAATGCTCATGCCCTATTTCTTTAGGTTTGACATTCATTTCAAAATATCCATTTCGAAAATTTGTAACAACACATGATGCAAGGTCATCTTAACAAAATTGTCAAAACCCATCTACATGTACTTTAATTCTCATGAACTACAAATATATTTTCTTGATTTCAAAATATCAATATTAAACAAATCTGAAACAAACATATTTGATACATGATCATTATAGAATTGTCAAAACCTATCTAGTATAATTTAAATGACCTATTTTCTTGATTTCAAAATATAATTATTAAACAAATCAGAAAAAACATATCTGATACAAAGTCATTATAAAATTGTCAAAAGTTATCTAGTGTAATTCAAATGACCTAGTTTAATCTTGATTTCAAAATATCGTTTTGACATTTTTTTCAAACAGCAACATATTCGATACAAGGTCATTATAGAATTATCAAAAGCTATCTGGTGTAATTCCTGCGATCACTGTCACTTGTGAAGTCAGGCGCTGCTCAACACTCCACTCACAGTCAACTCGGCATTCCTCCGGGATGTCGTCAGTGAAATATATGGAAAATCGGTCAGACCTATGTTAAAGATTATTGCCAATTACTTGACTGGCCGCTGAAAACAGTTAAAAGTTGTCTTAATATGCCCAGGAGACCTGCTATTTCCTGAGTAGAATTTGTTCTATTAGGCAAAGACGTTCCTATGCTGTGATGTGTTAATTCCAATGTTTCGGCAACTTTAGCATCCAATAAAGTATCAATCTTCCATGTAAATTACAGTTTCTGTTTTTCTCTGTTGAGATCACACTAACAATTTCAAACTGTTGTTTTATGGGAATCATGTTATTCTTTTTATAGACCCGTTTTCTATTTCAATGTAATTTTTCTCCCTTCACTGCTCAATTTGACTAAATATTTGACTTTATTTTAAGGCAGGGTTCTCAACATGGGGTCAATTTTGCCCGCCCAAGGGTACATTTGCTCACTGACTGTATTTGATTCTGGTATATCGGTATAAAAATCATTAGTAGTTCATAAATAAGTGAAAAAACATTGCTATGATATTATTATTGTTATTGTTATTTGAACTTAATAATGTTTAAAATGGTATTTTAAAATTTTCAAGCTAAAGTCAGTGGTTCAAAACCCATCAGATGCTGACTCATACTTTGACTGTGTCAAAATTTCCAATGTTTGACATCAAATAACTGATGATTAATAATTCAATGTGCTCTAGTGGGGTTGTTAAAAAAAACACTGTGCAAGACAAAGTCCAATGGATGTATAAGCACAATTGTGAGAGTCTACACCCAAGAATCACTATCAAAATTGTTATGATACCAGGTGTTTGCAGAAGATGTTCATGTCCTGCCCTTAGGCATATCACTTCTGGGAGAATGGGGGGTGGGGGCAAATCCATCCCACTTTTTGGACAGAAGGGATGCCTATAAATTATGCCCACTTTTTGCTTCAAAAAATTGAAATTAAAATGCCTAAATAATAATATTTTCCAGTATTTCTCTTTATGATATCAACGTAACATTTAGCCATGTGATCTTAGCATAAATTTACTGAAGAACACAGGGAGTCTATTCAGGGGCATCAATCCTGAGTGGGGGTACCCAGGCGGAATGCTCTGTCCTCCTCACTTCCAGTAAGCAATTGTCACCCTTGCCTACTCCATCTGTGACACCAGTCATAATTACAACCTTTAGCTTTTATATGTACTCAATGTTCTAATTACAGTCTATCCCGACCTTCATAAAAATCATTCCAAGAATTTAAACAACTCGGTTAGCGGGAATTGTCTTCATTGACAATCTGACTAGACGGAACTTTCTTGACATTAAACTCTTCTAAATGCAGCTTTGTGTTGGAGTGATTCTGTCTGACACAGTGACGTGGGTGGCACAGCAGACTTTGTCTAGCAGTTGGAGTTTTTTTTCAATCACATCGCTTGGGGTGAGAGTCCGTGAGGCTGTCTAATGAGTTGGCTATTATACTGTCTTTTTGAAAATATAATTATTCACAATCTTTGTCAAATATTTTTAGTAACAAAGATTATCTTAAAATATAAAAGCCAATCCGCATAAAGTTATTTGATCTATTTTTTTAAATTAATTTCAGAAAAATCTAAAATGTTACTCTTAATGATTTTAAATTTTATTTTAACATCTATCAAGTAAAAAAAAAAATTAAAATGAAAGAAAAGAAACAATGATATATGTAGTTAACTCTAAATTGAATTGAAATGTGACTGACAAAATGTGCCAGTTTAGTTAGTGAGTCAAATTAGTTTCTTTGAACGGTTATAAGTCAATATGAAACAAAAAAATCATTCAGGTTTAGACTCGTTTCTGGATAAGACATACTCGAACATAAGTGATATAATGTTAAAAATGGTCCACTACTTTAATAAGTAAACTTAATGGGTGTCAAAAGAAAAACAAACATTTTAGTACAAGCAGAGTCCAAGTGATTTTTTATAAGGACAATCTGTTTCTACACTCATGAATAACTGTCAAACAGCTAAATATTTTGAAGGTTAAAAGAAAGAATATCAGATGAATTTTAACAATCACAAAACAACAAAGCTAGAATCTGAAAAACAAATTATATTAAATCACCACATAGAGAATCCAGCTTAGTCACCAATGAGATTATTTTTAGATTACTAGCAACGTTTTTCTAATTTAATTAAATTATCATGGGTGTAAATTCGTGGAGAGGGTGGGGACTTTTTGGACAGGGTATATGCCTAAATAATTATCCCTTCCACTTTGCTTCAAATAATTGAAATTGAAATGCCTAAATAATAATCTTTAATAGTATTTCTCTTTATTGTAACAATGTAACATTTAACCATGTGTTCTTAGTGCAAACATACTGAAGTATACAAGGGGTCTATAATGATGTCAATCCTTGAGGAGGTGGGAGGACACATCCCCCACTTTTTGGACACTGGAGATGCTCTGTACCCCCACTTGCAGGAAGCAATTTTTGCTCTTGCTAATTATGCCATTATGAAAATTCGCCTGGCAGACATTCTTCTGACCTTCAATATACATCAATACACTGGTTTGGAAAGAGCTAACTGTACAGTGCATATTAAATACACACTACCACATTTCCTTCGTATAAAAATATAAAAACAACATATAATATATTCTAGTACTGTTCTCTGCAGCAAACCTAGAGAGACAGAAAATCATTATGACTGCCATCAAATGAGACAAGGCTACAAGATCTCACAGAATGGTTAACAGCCCATGTTGCCGGATAAACCTCAAGACATATTCTGTGTGCGCAAATCTTATAATTGCTGCTGATGATTTATCGCTGCTGGTCATATTAGAATAATGGAGATGATAGGCAAAGAGACCGTTATCCTGACAACTTACTGATGACAAGATCACATGTCTTTTAGATTCTCAGCTGACCGCCATGTAAAAAACATCCCCTCCAGACCTTAGGCAGGTCAGTTAAGATATTGGATTGATAATTACATTAATGATGTAGCTCTTCTTACAAGGGAAGTTAGTTTGGCAGATGTTCTAGATTGCAATCTATAGGTAATGTCTAATGTTTTCTGAACAGTTTTTTTTTCCTCAGTTGTTTTTTTGTTGTATAAAGAGTGATGATCAAATAGCATGATACAGAGACATTAGTGTTATGGATTTTATTTATAGCCTGTAAACGTATTGTTATATACATGTATGTATATACATTGTTTTAAATATTTATACGAAAGTTCTATAAACTATACCCAACTAAAAAAGAAAGTATGTTTGTAATCATTAATCATTTATTTCTTAAACCAGACAACATTCATGGCACAAATTCGGGAATTAGATAACCACACCATTTAAGAGGAAGTGAGTTTGTGTGCAGTAATATCACAAGTTGCACATGTGTTAACTGCCAATAGACCATTATTGTGACCACCCTATGAAACAAAGGTTTTTCAGCATATATCCTTTCTTTTTTGCTTGAGTATATATTAAAAATAAAGTAATAGAGAGATACACTTACAAGTTTATATGAAAGATTTCCTACCATCACCATTATTTAATATCTAATTAAAGCTAATTGTGATCATTTAAGATTTATTTTGAAAGTTACAATGTATTTAACTTGGCTGATTAGTTTCATAATAAATCTGTTCAAAAGAAAGTGTTAAGATCTAAGATGAATAGAATGCCAAGTGTGAAAGGCACACAGGTCACTTCTATATTTGTCTGAATGTGTACTGATTCTCATTCTCTACCCCTAAAATTGCCACCAACAATCACTAATGCAATGGAGATTGCAGCAGAATTTTTCAGTCTCCATGGTACTTTTTTTGCCGCAGACTAAAAACAAAATTCAAGGTGTATTTTTTTCTTATTAAAAATAAAGTACACTTTACACTAAAATTACCATGGCAAACACTGTGGACACTATTTCTCCACAGTATTTATTTTGCCATGGACATTTTCTTAATTGCAAGGGCTGCATTTTAACATACATCTGTACATCACACAACATATTCACATACAGAAATTAAACAAAATTACATTTAAGAATTAAAAAAATTTGCTTGGCAAAGCAAGAATCTAGATTGTTTAGACCCCCATCTGTTGTTATATTGAAGGAAAATAAATATTTATACGCAAGAGCCACCTCCATTATTTATCAATGAGTAAAAACCAATACAATTTTTCTATAAGTATTGCTAATAATAGAGCCTTCAGGAATTTGACCGAAATCCTATTTGATGAAGACGAGACATTAGCAAACAGAAAACCATCTCTGATTACTTAACAAATAAATGTGAAACAAAGTACATTTCCATTATTTATATGAATGCATTTAGCAATTTAACTATTGACAAAGAATATTCTTTTAAAATAGTTGTGTAAAATGTTTGTATTTGAAAGTGTGCTCTCACGTTAATTAGCAGGGACATTAGATTCCATTGTGTATTTATCATTTGTTACCACCAAGCTGTACCGTATTGTTTACTATAGCTCATCTCCAACAATGAAAAGAATGAGCAGAAATCCATTTGTTGCTAGGTTGTTATGAAGTACAGTGGAATCAGTCTAGCAATGATAAAATCTTTAGGTTTAGATGGCTTCATGGTTCTGAGCAAGATAACACTTGGTATTAACTGTTTTGACAATAATTCCTAGGTTTAGACTCTCTCTATGTATCCCTTGGACTATGGTTTGCAGAGATATTGTTCAGAGCAAGATAACACTTGGTATCATCTGTTTTGACAACAATACATAGGTTTAGATCCTCACTATGTATCCATTGAAATTTGCTTTGTACAGAGATATGGTTCTGAGCAAGATAACTCTTGGTATCATCTGTTTTGACAATAATTCCAAAGTTTAGACCCTCACTATATATCCCTTGAACTATGGTTTGTACAGATATATGGTTCAGAGCAAAATAACACTTGGTATCATCTGTTTTGACAATAATTCCTAGGTTTATATACTAGTATATATATCCCTTGAACTATGCTTTGTATAGAGGCACGGTAGTCATCACAATTTTGACAACTTTTCCTGAATGCGAGCCATTACGATTTAGCCTATATATCCATTGAACTCTGTCATGAGCAGAGGTAAGATTTCAAACAAGATAACACTGGCATTTCTGACTGGACAGAATAAGTACTCAGGGATTTATCCAGGATTTTTCACCAGGTTCCTATGGCTGAAGGGATTTGGAAAATTAGTGTGATTTTAATCATAATTGGGAAGGTTTTTTTTTCACACCACTAAATTTATGTAACTGTAATATATGTAATATATAAACCATATAATGATATTTTAATTTTAATACTTATTTCTTATTTCAAATATTTATTAACTAATTTGTGAATTTAAAGTTCGGAAATTGGGAATTTTCAGTGCCATTTGCCTTTGGGAACGGGCCGATGTTCGGTACCATATAAAGCCTAGATAAATCCATGGCACTGTAATATGACTTCACTGTTAGATTATTAAATGTATTTCAGCTGGAATTACCATGTCTCAAGCATTAAGCAGAAAGATGATCTTTCAATATTTGAATAGCACCGGACTGTTGGATAGTTCTTTCCGTTACTCACTGAACACTGCCAATCAATACAATACGCAAACATTGCCCAAAGATGTATGCTCCAATATACTGAGTAAATATTTCTTGAACATGAGTTAAGTATGCCAATATCTGCTAACTCGTCTCTGATAGCCAAGAAAATTCATTACCAATTTATGATTAATGTCGTTTCTTGTAATAACCCATTTTCCCCAAATTTTCTTTTTATATTTGTATGATTAAGCAATAAAATGATGTTTTTGTTTGACTTTCTCAGATTCTTTTATTCAGAACTTTAATGGACCTAATAGATTTTTTTAGCCTCGATGGTCCAGTGGTAGAACGTCAGACTCTCAAGCTGATGATAGTGGTTCAAAACCCATTTGAGGCTGACTCACACAATATAAACAAATGTTTTACATCCAATAGCCAATGATTAATAAATCAATGTGCTCTTGTGGTGTCATTAAACAAAACAAACCTGACAGATTTTATTTATAGGCTAAAAAATTACTTTTGTGAAACTGGTCTTAACGATGTTTTGCAGAAATACTAAATGGATATATATCAATATCTAAAAGCTGTTCTAATGCACCAGTTATTTAATAGAACTAAAATAAAGATAATTTTCCAAAATATTATTTGATAGTAGAAAATGTTTTCTTTAAGAAGAGGTACATGTGTAATGAGTTAAAACAAATAAAGTACATGTAGTTACAACTTTGGCAACAACAATAAGGGAAAAAGGGAGATAATTCCTGCAAAGATTATTTTAAGTGAAATCAAAAATAAAACTATTACACTTTTACAGTCTAAGGAATAATTTCATAAAGCCTAACTTTTTGCACTCATGAACCACTGTTAAATCAGTGATGACATCAAGTGTAACAAATAAACAGGCAACAGTTTTTTTATATTACAAGTGATTCATTATTTACCATTTCTGAAAACAAATCATGTATGTTTTTAAACAGGTGGTAAAACAATGGTTGGAACAAGAAAGTAATTGAAGATATTGTTTTTAAAACTTTAAAGTCTGACTTAAGGTTTCAAAAGAGTGAGCCTCAATGTTCCAGTGGCAGGAGATTGGACTCTCAAGCTGACTACTGGAGGCTGGCTTACACTTGATTATGTGTCAAAATTACTGAATGTTTGACATCCAATAAGCAATGATTAACAAATGTGCTCTAGTGATATCATTAAACAAACCAAAAAGGAATTTTTTTTTTTTTTTTAAAGTTACAATAATGTTTGGAGACATTTCTAACTCATGCAAAACATAGTATGACTGTTTTAAATCCATGGACCCATATCCATGAGGAGAATTAATTCTCTAACCCACAGAGGTCCACATCCTTTTGAGGGCGATGATTCAGTAAGACTCACCTGTGGGGCAGATTCTCTCTCATGAGTTTTAAGAGCATATCAAGAGAAAATTGCAAATAACAAGTGAAGCGAGTACAATGAGATAACATGAAACATGTCAAAGCACATCAGACAATTCACACTTATAGTATAACAAAAGAATAAAATGTGCTGCACTGCCTGACTCGGCTAGTTAAACACATGTTGTTTTCAAAGACCACAATTTAGTACAATACATTGATTCTTAGAGTAAAACAAACACCACGGCCTGTTGACACTGAACAGTCTAATGCCTCCTGTAATATGATCCCCATTACACAAACAAAACAAAAAATGGATTGAAAGATACATTAATATTCTAGTAGTTTGTATTATTTGGGAAATATTTTTGATGGTGATTTTTAATTTCAAAGAAGAATTTTTAGAAGATATATTAAAGTTCTAAGATATTCTAAAATACAGACAATTAAAAAGAAGTTTGAACTGGTAGATAGGTGGTCAGTATGATGGTTTGACAACACATACATGTCAACATGGGACTGGTAGGGAAATAAATATACACTGTAAACTATTTGATAAAAGGAAAATTAAATTATTACCCATATGGATCAACATATCTTGGTTCGTATCAAAGTGTTACATCCTAGTACTATGTCAAACTGGGACGTAACACCTTGACGTCATACAACGTCTATTATTTTGCATAGACCATAGTTTGTTTCCAAAAAAGGAAAACGATTGGTTTAATTTTTGTTGTTGTTCAGTTTTTTTCAAATTTAACTTAAAATTTCCCTTGTGAAATCATTTTCATTGTCACTTGCTAAAGTTCATGACAACTGAAAATTATTTCACTCAGGGCATAAACATGATATGAATTGGAAACTCGTTTAATAACCTATAATTACTAATTACTAGTGTTTTTAATTTTTTTTAATAATTTCTGATTTGGATAATGCTTCTTTAATTCATATGTCACCTCTTAAAAAGTTAAAAAGAAGTAATTATTTTCGCAAACTGAAAAAATGAAAGTTGTTTGGAGAATAGCTCCAACTGTAACCAAACACACTTTATATTTAAAAACATGCATATCAAATTAAAAATGATTAATTCATGAAAGAAATTCAAATGGCCATATCAATTACATGTAATAAAAAAAAATCCTAAAATGTAAAATTATTTTCTCAAATGGAAATAAAGGAAGAATATTTTATAGAGAACAGGATCTATGCTCATCTTCAAATATAACCAAACACACATTATATTTAAAAACCTGCATATCAAATTAAGAATAATTAATTCATTACAAAAATTCTAATAATGATATCACTTAATAAAAAAGTGCAAAAAAGTAAAAAAAAAAAAAAATTCACAAATGGAAATAAAGGAAGAATATTTTATAGGGAACAGGATCTATGCTCATCTTCAAATGCTTTCCAAACATCAGACAAATGTATGGAGAGTGGTTCTGAAAGTAGTATCTCTGACGACAGGCTTCTTGATGCATTCAGTTTGTTCTTTTTTCAGATTCCAAGCAACATGATGGGCTTCAATTCACGCAATGAGTCAATAAAACTGCCACCCGCTGATGTCATACCACCAATTCTACTCAGCACGGAGACCAATGATCGAGGCATCCAAATGTACATAATAACAGGTAAGTGATAATTCAGGCCACGACTTCCGTTCAAAGATTCGTGATTGCACACCATCAACACCATCATCAAAGAGATATGTCTCAATTTGTATGCAATGTTTGTATCTGAGAAGCAGTTTGAGAACGAATAGCACTTAGTCTGTTGATTTCTCCATTAGAAACACTTAAATTGCAGTCATGAAAAAAACATGAACAAACGGCAGTCTTTAATTATCAAGTTTTAATGGGATGCCAACAAACTAAATGTTTTAGATATTTCACATTTGTATTCATGTTTCTACATTAAAATGTTAGTAAATTAACTAAAGTTATTGTTTGTATTTGATTCTATATAATTTTTAGTATTACTTATAAAACTATTAAAATAATAATAATAATTTATACATTAGAATAATTTATAAAAATTTGTATTTTAAAAATTGTACAGTATTTTACTAAATTTCAATAAATTATAAAAATTCAAAAATTAAACAAAAAATAAAATAAATTTTATACATTAGAATAATTTATAAAAACTTGTATATTAAAAATTGTACATTATTTTACTGAAGTTCAATAAATTATAAAAATTTAAGTACTTTATGACCTGTAATATCAGTAAAAGTTTCATTGAAAACAAAATAAAACATTATTTAAACTATCTAACCAGTAACCACTCTCAAAAAACACAAATAGTAAAGAAATATTTGCTTAAAGAAAAATATCAATTTCTTTGAACTTGAAACTCATGACAAAAAAAATAGAACAAAATAGCAGGCTTATCAGTCAACATATCTATTCGGTCTATTTCCTGCTTTTGTTTCATGTTCACCGAGTTTAACAATAAAAGAAAGTCAGTCTATTGTATGTTGGAGACAGATACCTCATCAAGTATCGGACATACCTTATCCTTGCTACCGCTTCATCTTAAAAGTGTTTAATAACAAAATCAACATGCAGTCTGTAAATAAAGAGACATGAAAGATATTATTAATGGCAGCCAGGTCCTGCACTTGATAGATATATCAACACATGTAGAGAGAGAGAAATAAGTTCATGTGGTTCATGTAGGTGTGTCAAATTAATGTCAGTTTGTTTGTGCCAAATGTAGGAATAATCTCAATACAACAGATCATGTTTTAATTATGATATCCAGTAAAAGAGCTTGAAATTTGTCTAATGCTATTTGAGGTTGATCAGGGCAACAATATTGAATGTTATGGCCATTAATGCTGAAAATAAAATATAAAGTATTTGGGCAACTATCGTCCTACAAACTATGAAGACTATTCCTCTTTTCTTGTGATGAGGCAATCACTCACACACAAAATATATAAATAAACATCCACTACAAAACAAATTTGGGGCAAGGAAAATGTAGAGTTGGTTCATGCATGTATCCAATTAATTAACCACAGTTCCAAGCATGTAAGTCAGCTTTCTGTGTTGTCTATCCTATTTTCTGTTCCAACCAGTGGTACACAAATGGTTTATAACGGCTGTGGTATGTGTTGTCCTGTCTGTGGGACAGTGCATATAAAAGATCCCTTGCTGCTTATCGGAAGGAGTAGCCTATGTGGTGGCAGCAGGTTTCCTCTAAAGACATA
>JAULBS010106738.1:0-30780 GCA_032355785.1 Symmetromphalus regularis | reverse complement strand
TTAAGTGTTACATTGATACAATAAAGAGAAATACTGATAAAGATTATTATTTAGGCATTTTAATTTCAATTTTTCAAGCTAAAATGGGGGGGCAGGATAATTATATAGGCATCCCCCTGTCCAAAAAGTGGGGGTGTATGTGTCCCACCCTTCCCCACCCCCAAATTTATGCACATATCTTTCACACTGGGTTATAGTGATACTCTGAATTACAGTTTCATCCTAGGTTCTCGTTTTGGAAGTGTTAACTACAGCTGAGATTTTTGAGTATTTTGTGATATTGCACACTTGTCTTATGCTAGTACAAGGTCGATTTTAATGCTGTTGATTGGCTGGCACATTATAGAGCCCACACAGGCACAGTCAGAACTAGGCCAGGTCAGGTCGGGTCAGGTCACATGGTCTTGGCTACCTTGATGATGGACCTGCAGTATAATGGTAGATTTGGTCATGTTTCACATTATAATTATATATTATTGCCATGAAAAAATAAATAAAAATAATTATATGTTTTATATTAATTCTTTTTGTGTTATTTTGGAACTATTCTTGTAACAGAATAGTTAGACAATCCTCAAAGTCCACATTATACGGATTTTCTTTTGGTGATAAAGTGCCATCATAGCATTTAATTTAAGAGCTGGTTAGAAAAGCAGTGACAGGAATTTATTTAGGCAATGGGGATATTGTAATAAATATAATATCAATCTCTCTAGTTGTTAAATGCTCACAAAGGACAATATCATTTTACTTTTTCAAGATAAACAGTATTGCACCATAACTTGTTGAGTATTATTTAAATACTTTCGTTACTAATTAATTATATCTTTTTAGACTTTTTCTATTATTTATCATTACTGAATTTTTATTATCATTGATGCATATACATGTATAGTATGGGAATTTAGCACCATTAATAAAAAGATTTAAAAAAAAGAAAATAACATGATTGTTGTGTATGTCCATATAATAATCTATCTCAACAAATTATAATTTACCATATATTCCCTATTTAATGCCCCTCCCTAATTAACAGACCTCTCCCCACTTTCCAGCCATCTTGAAAAATGAAAATGACTTACCTTAGCATAAATCCATAATTGTGCAGTAGTATTCAAAGTATGTAATGAATGCACACACTAGTAATCTGTATTGCACAAAATATTTAACAGTAATATTTTCAGATTTCAAACTATCGTGAACACAGTGAACTCCAAATTCACAAAATGTAATGCTCTGGGGGCGTTAAATAGGGAATGTACGGTATTCTATTCATTTTGAAAAAGCAAAATGTCTGTCTGAACAGTTTATTACATTTCTCAAGTTAGACAGGAAATTTCCAAAATTGTATAAATCAACACAATCTTAATAAGTCATTTCTATGAGCATTTGGTCATATTTCAGAGATAAAGCCATGTAATTCATAAAAATGTCCACTTTTTAAAGTTATTAAGTACTTAACCAAGTGTTTGTGTCAAGTGCTCATTCACATCCACATCAGACTAAGAGAGAGGGTTTAGTGGGTTCACACGGTCTCCGTGATGGTCACTGTTACTTATGAGAGACTGTAGCGTACAGAGGATTTCATAATAATGTTTTATTACTCTTGAAAAAGTCTAGTATATAGACGAAACGTTGAGTTTTATCAAAATAATCTTTTAATTTTTTGTGTTTTTTTATAAAGTTGATGGTTTCAGGTCAAAGACTTTTTGTTTTAAATAATAATGTTCTGTATCTTATGACCAACATTTATGCTAAAGGTCAAGAGAACCGAATTAAATGGGATTTGTTTTGCTTCAGTATGGATTGTATCACTAGAAAAAGTTTCTATTGTTTGTTATTTTTGTTCTATCTTCATAAATTAAGAATGGATTAAAAACACAGCATAATGGATGTTGATTAATCAAAATATAATTAAATATGTGTTTTCAGTGTTACGGTCCTCAGGCAGTAATATCCAGGGCCCGTGGAGTATATTTGAAATTGGGGAGGGGGGTTGAAACTTGACAACCAGCCGTGTTAACTATTGGACTGAAGTCCCCCTCATACTCAGAAAATTCTCCAGATTTCGGTGATTTTATTTTGTAACCAAGTCTGAAAATAGTTACATTCAGCCCAAAAACAACTTTAGCAATTTTTTTATTAATTATAAAAAGTGGGAGAGGGCCATGACCCCCCACTACGCCTGGCACCGTGGCTAATGGTATTAGGTGTTGGCATTTCCTTGTGCCAATGCAGGCATCAAAGGGCCAATATGAATACCATAGAGCCTATAACAAGGCCAATAAGAAAACATCTATTTAATAACATAATTAATGTATAATTTAGTTCTAATTTAAAAATTTTGTGTTGATTGTAATACCTGTTATTTTTCTACATTAAGTTGAGTTTATCATCTCAATTGAGTTGGGATGGAACAAGCTCATTGGAAACCAGTCCCAAATCTGATAGCAAACTAGGAAGTCACCTGACCAACACTTTCAGTCGTTTGGCTGATGGACGGCGAAGCTATACTCTAAACCACAAGTTCCGAAGTTCTCCCATTAGTTGGTTTTTGGACAGACGATCTTCTGCCTCAACGTGTACACTTCTTACCAAGCGAAACAGATCCTCTTCAAGTTCTACTCTAGATTATAAACACGATAAGTTATTGGATTGTCCCACATCTGCCACCAAAACCATTCAAAGAAATGCAACTTCAAGTTGTCTTTTAGAGAGGAAAAAAGACCATATGTCTGCTACTCTTGGTGCTGAGACTCGAAAGCAGAGTTCATCTTCACGATGCATCCTAGATAGTAAATGGGAAAATTCTTATTCATTGTGTTCAGATTCTAAAACAGAAACCGAACAAAAATCTTCATCCAGTTATGACATGGATGCCAAACAAGAAGATGTGAGTTCAAAAGAAAACATGTCTTATTCATTTGATACCAGAAATGAGCCATCAGGTTTTATCGCCAAACATAAAGACAATTTGTCTGTGTTACGTGTTAACAACACTATAGATAAGAAACCTGTAAGCCTCGCATCTGATGAAGAAAAAAGTTCATCTTCCGATGATGTTCCTTGCTACACAAAACAGAATTTAATATTTAATACGGATGATAAAGAACAAAATGATCCAGCAGAGACAGTGGTCAGTGATGTAAAGCTGCAGATAATGATATCAGACAGCAAAGATGAAAGTCTTTCAAACGATGCCTTGATTGAATATGAAGGACCTTTTTCTTTGTTACAGAAATCACAAAACTATTGTGATGTCGTGAAAGAAACCGAAGGCAAACGTTCTCCAATCATCACATCAGATGCCCAATTGCAGAATTTATTTTATAAAGCTGATGAAACTATTTCAGCAGAAACCATTACAAGTGAGGAAGGCAGGATTATTTTTTCGAACACAGATGATGCTGAAATACACAATCTGATAGCTACAACTGACAGTGAAGTTGAAATTATTTCGGCAGAAGATGAAGGGAGGCTTATTTTCTCAAGCACAGATGATGTCCATATGCAGAATTTCATAACTACAACCAACAGCGAAGTTGAAATTATTTCGACAGAAGATGAAGACAGCCGTATTTTCTCAAACACAGATGATGCCCAAGTGGAAAATTTGGTATTTAAACCTAACAGTGAAGACAGAGAAAATCATAACAGCAATCTTCCCTCATTCAGGAGATGCCATGAAAGTGAAAAATCTAATATTTCAGCAGATGCCAAGATAGAACTTAACGACACACTTCCCTCATCTCATGGGTATACTGAAACTGAAAGATATACAGTTGACAAAGAAAACAATAATTTTTCAGAAGGCAAGGAAAAATGTGATGACAATGTGTCCCCATCCAACAGATACACTGGAACTGAACAATCTTCAATTAACAAAGAAACAAATATTTCAGAAGAAGAAGACACACTTCCCTTATCCAGTGGGTATGCTGAAACTAAAAGATTTACAGTTGACAAAGAAAACAATATTTCTGCAGAACTTGAAGATACGCTTCCCTCAGGCAGCAGAACCAAAACCAAAAGAGAGAATTCAGAATCTAAATCTGACAGTAAAAAACTCAGTATTTCAGTACGTGATAATGAGGAACGTGAACAAAATCTTCCCTCGACCAGCAGCATAGGTAACCATTCATCTCATTTGAAAATTAAGAGAAAGGTTGAAGGAGCCTCCATCACAAATCTTGCTGGTTCTCTAGCTAGATGGGATTGGAAGACTCTCTTCTACAACTGGACGTTTCCGCTTGACCATATAATCAAGACTATGCGCCGCGTAAGTCAAAAGGCATGGGTTGTTTTAAAACTCTCTTCCTAACACAGCTTGGAAATAGAACTATAATGAAGTTATCTTCAGTGTTTGGACCATGTTCTCTTTTTTTCTTGGAATGATACATTATCAGCCTGCATAACACAAAAGGCATGGATTGATATGACATTAATTTCTAAACACAGTTTGCGAATTAAAAGATCTATAAAATTGGCCCATTCCACATTGTTTGTTACACTACATACTAACAAATTTATTTATCATACATTTTTCATTGAATATGATGCTCTTTAAAATAAAGAAGGAATTTACTCAATTTTATCATACTTTTTTGACAGAATATGATGCTCTTTAAAATAAAGAAGGAATTTACTCAATTTTATCATACTTTTTTGACAGAATGTAATGCTCTTTAAAATAAAGAAGGAATTTACTGAATTTTATCATACTTTTTGACAGAATATGATGCTCTTTAAAATAAAGCAGGAATTTACTCAATTTTATCATACTTTTTTGACAGAATGTAATGCTCTTTAAAATAAAGAAGGAATTTTCACTATTTTATCATACTTTTTTGACAGAATATGGTGCTCTTTAAAATAAAGGAGGAATTTGCTCAATTTTATCATACTTTTTTGGCAGAATATGACACTCTTTAAAATAAAGAAGGAATTTACTCTGGTTAACTTCAAATATTTTCTTTTTAAAGGTTCATATCTTACAGTGAACATGACATTTTGGTGGAATGGGCCTCGTGTGGTTATTTTCAATGTTTGAACCATGCTTTCATTTTCCTTGAATGATTGCCAATCTGAGTTTATACTGACATTGCTTTAGACATCTAAACAAGATCAGAATTTGTAGAAGTGACAGTTGATGAGTTGTGCATGAGGTTTTATAGAATTAATGAAACAATAATGTTTTGTCTTGGCTAACCTATACGTGTAGCTGTGTGCAACCGTCTGTGTTTGTATGTAAACTGAATGGTTAAATGCTGTAATATATTTATTGCTATCTAACTTAAATGTCTTTTATTTTCAGTTTTCCTGCATATCCTCTTTTTAACATCATAAATAAACTTTTTCCTGTTTGTGCAAAATATACAAGTATTTAGACCCCCTTCCCTCTCCACCCCCTTCAACAAATGTTTATGTTTAAAATGTTCTTTTTGTGGGAATTAAAATCAACATTTTAAGGATTAATATAAATTTGTATACTGACCAGTCAGTCTGTCACTTGGATTACTTTTAATCCTTATATTTAATAGGTTAAAGGGTAAAATTTGTGTTTTTCACAAATTGCTTTACTGTTTAATAGGTTAAAGAGTTAAATAATAGTTTTTCATAGATTGCTTCACTGTTTAAAGGGTTAAATGAGTGCTTTTCATAGATTACCAGTTTAGAGGGTTAAATGAGTGTTTTTCACCTATTGCTTCACTGTTTAAAGGGTTAAATGAGTGTTTTCCCAGATTGTTTCACTGTTTGAAGGGTTAAATAAGTATTTTTGTCACATTTTGCTTCACTGTTTAAAGGGTCAAATGAATGTTTGTCACAGATTGCTCCACAATTTAAAGGGTTAAATGAGTGTTTTCACATTGCTTTACTGTTTAATTGTTTAAAGGATTAAATGAGTGTTTGTCACAGATTGCTTTACTGTTTAATGGGTTAAATGAGTGTTTGTCACAGATTGCTCCACAATTTAAAGGGTTAAATGAGTGTTTGTCACATTGCTTTACTGTTTAATTGTTTAAAGGGTTAAATGAGTTTTTTCCACAAATTGCTTCACTGTTTAAAGGGTTAAATGAGTGTTTGTCACAGATTGCTCCACAATTTAAAGGGTTAAATGTGTGTTTGTCACATTGCTTTACTGTTTAATTGTTTAAAGGGTTAAATGAGTGTTTGTCACAGATTACTTCACTGTTTAAAGGGTTAAATGAGTGTGTCACAGATTGCTTTACTGTTTAAAGGGTTAAAGAGTGTTTTTTCACAGATTGCTTCACTGTTTAAAAGGTAAAATGAGTGTTTTTTCACAGATTGCTTCACCTGTTATGTTTAATTTACTGCGCTATCTGACAGTAAAGGTGAATCATTCTGTAACACGCAGTTTCACTCCACCTCTGATAACCTGCATTGTTTTTCATACATGATACATGTAAATGTGTCACTGTGTGTTATTAAATTGTTATAATAACATCTTTGTTTACTCTCACAAGTTAACTAAATACTCCAGTAAAATTGGTCATAGTTGATAGACAATCAGATGTGTCGCCCAGGTGGAGTGGGTAGAGTGAGGAGTGTTACATAATTACTCTACTTTCTTCATATCTCTATTTATCCATGTATCCATGTATCCATCCATCCATCCATCCATCCATCCATCCATCCATCCATCCATCCATCCATCCATCCATCTATCCATCCATCCATTCAAACATCCATCCAACCATACATCCATCCATCCAACCATGCATCCATCCAACCATGCATCCATCCAACCATGCATCCATGCATCCATCCATCCATCCATCCACCCATCCATCCATCCATCCATCCATCCATCCATCCATCCATCCATCCATCCATACACCCTATCTCAATCCTTCCATTGGTCTTTCTATTGATCCATCCCTCCGCCCGTCCATCCATACATACATCTGTCCGTACATACATCTGTCCATTAATTCATTCATCCATCCTTTTATTCTTCCAACTCTCCATTTATCCATTTGTTCATTAATTCATGGATCCATTAATCTATCTAAGTCTATCTGTCTGTCTATCTGTCTATCCGTCCGTCTGTCCATTTGTTCATCCATCCACATCCAGGATAATCTATTATATATAATTCTGTATACCTCCTTTAATAAACCAGTTGTGGATCACTGGCAGGTACAAGTGTCATTCACCTAGTCATTTAGCCTTGTAGAGCACTAGTATAGTAAAGTTTGTTTTATTTAACGACGCCACTAGAGCACATTGATTTTTATCTTACTGGCTATTGGACGTCAATCATATGTTCATTCAGACATATTTTAGAGGAAAGCCACTACTCTTGCCGATAAGCAGCAAGGGGTCTTTTATATGCACTGTCCCACAGACAGGATAGCACATACCACGGCCTTTGAACCAGTTGTGGACCACTGGTTGGAATGGAAAATAGCCCAAACTACTTATAGGTCCACTGAGAAGGATCGAACCAACGACCGACTGCTTCACAAGCGGACACGCTACCGTTTGAGCCACATCCTGCTCCTTGGAATTATAAACATACAACAGCAAGTCTAAAAGTTCGTTATGGGGAATGATGGTGAATAGTGGGATAGTATAGAGATTAAAAATACCATGCCTACACCGAGATTTGATCCCAGTACCTACCAACCATGAGCAGCACAACATATAATAACGGCTACCTCCAGCTTCCTGTGATTCAGAATACAATTATCTTTGTTTATAACCATAAGCTCTGGTTACAAAAGGTCACAAGACATGATAAAGGGGGCTACATAACTGGGTGATTTCTAGTTCAAAAATGTCATTGTTAAACAACTTACATGAAGTTCAACACTTACACATTATTTGGGTGAATTGTTGGACAAATTTTAACAGTTAAATCTATAATATTATAAAGAATTCATGTTAAAAAATAAGATATACGTGGATAACATTTTGGGGTTAGCAGTACAGTGCAAGAAAAAGAAAGGAATGTTTGTGTAATGACACCCCTACAAATTGTTTATTTAGTGACTGTTGGATGTCTGACATATGGTATTCAATCATATGGTCATTCTGACATATATATTTAGAGAAAACACACTGCAACAACATAGGCTACACTTTCCAATAAACAGTAAGGGGTATTTTAAATGCACCACCCCCTCAAACAGGACAGCACATACCATGGCTTTTGACGAACCAGTTGTGGAACACTTGTTGGAACAGAAAATAGCCCAAACTGCAAATGGGTCAACTGAGAAGGATTGATCCGATGACCGACTGCTTCTCAGGCAGACATGCTACCGTTTGAGCTACATCACACTCCTCATGGTCTTTAGAGAAACCCGGTTCCACCACATAGGCTACTTTATAGGAGGAGGTGTGTGTATGCAATAATATTACAAGTTGCATACACACAGTGGTTTTTGAGGAATGGGATGTAGCTCAAATGGTAGAGTGTCCGCCTGTGAAGCTGTCAGTCGTCGGATCGATCCTTCTCAGTGGACCCATTTGCTGTTTGGGCTATCATCTGTTCCAACCAGTGATCCACAACTGGTTCATCAAAGGCCATGGTATGTGCTGTCCTGTCGGTGGGACAGTGCATATAAAAGACCCCTTGCTGCTTATTGAAAAGATTAGCCAATATGGCGGCAGCGGGTTTCCTCTAAAACATGTCAGAATGACCATGTGATTGACGACCAATAGCCATTGATAAGATAATAATCAATGTGCTCTAGAGACGTCATTAAATAAAACAAACTTTACTTTTTAGTGGTTTTCGATTATGGTTAAATGGCACATTAAAAAAATATTAAATATTTCAACATGCGTACTTTCTTTTTTGGTTGAGTATACATCCTGCTGCCAGCTGTTGCTAGGTGATAGATGATTGTTGTAACACATGTCATAATGTAATCTTGGTGTGTATGTATTGCAGACTGTTTTTTTATCATTTCGTACTGTATGTAGTTCAATGATATATTAATTCATGATAATCTGAGACAAAACTGGTACGGGCCAATCCAAAACTTTCTGTGGGGAAGGTACAAGTAAAACAATAAGATCTAGCATAGTTAGCATAAGGCAGACGAGGCACTTGCTTGATCTGGATCTTCCACAGATTTTTTTCTCCGTGATACTGTTATTTATTATACACATGGTTCAAGCTCCCAATGTCTGGGTTTGCCTCGACATTTTTCCCTCTGGCTACACCCAAGATAAGGATTCATAGGTGAATCCAAGAAGATTTTAGGGGATTTAAACCCCTTTTGGCCACCAGTTTTATTTTTTCTATTATAATTTGGTCTTATGTTATTTTTAACTCACCTCTGATATTAAAAATCATTAAAATATTTTTGACCCCCTCCCCCCCCACTCTGTATCTGTCATTAGGGTTGACATTAAATTAGATCTAATTATGCTTGGATGGCACAGACGGGGTTGAGACCTTCTGGGTTCCCCCCCACTAGATCTGCCAATGTCTAGGGAGAATGTTCAAGGATTGGGATCCTACCCTTCCTAATTTGGGAAGTGCTATTTCTAAGTTTTGAAAAATTATTCTGTAATGTTGCCATTCCAACCAGCTGTCCACAACTGGTTCATCAAAGGTAGTGGTATGTGCTGTCCTTTCAGAGGGCCAGTGCACATAAAAGACCCATTTTCCTTTCCAACCAGTAGTCCACAACTGGTTCATCAAAGGCTGTGGTATGTGCTGTCCTGTCTATGGGACAGTGCATATAAAAGACCACTTGCTTCTTATTGGAAAGGGTAGCCTACGTGTTGGCCTTGGGTTTCCTCCATAAATATGTCAGAATAACCATATGATTTACGTCCAATAGCCGATGATAAGATAAAAATCAATGTGTCCTAGAAACGTTATGAAATAAAACAAACCATACCTACCCTTCCTAATTTGGGAAATGCCGTTTCTAATTTCTGAAAAATTATTCTGTAATGAGGGGTCATATTTATAAATGCCATCAATCTTCGTAAATCTAGATATGTGTGAACAAATACAATGATCAATCAGACTAGGACACTGCTAATTAATTAATAACGTCTTTGTGGTTGGAGTAATTCAGTTTGTAATTCTGTTTGGCCAGCCTAATGATCCAGTCATTTCCTGTCAGGTAATTTCCTCCTCGTGGTCTAAGCACCGTCATTCATCTCCTCTGCTTGGAGATAAATGTCAACTAATATAATGATTACTTGTTGAATATGGTAGGATTGTTCTGAAACTGTTTTTATATACTCAACAAAAAAAGAAAACTGTTTTTAGTGGCACCTGAAGAGTTGTTCACTGTTTCTAGTAGGAGAGGGATGTAGCTCATACGGTAGAGTGTCTGTCTGTGTCCATTGGCAGCAAAGAGAGTGCAACTTGTGGTATTATTAAACAACAGACCTCCTCCGAAATGGTGTGGTTATCTAATTCCAGAATTTCTGCCATGAATTTCGTATGGTTTATGAAATAAATGACTACTAATTACATGCATATTTTCTTTTTTGGTCGAGTATATAAACTAAATTCATACTGTTTTTTGTGTCATGTTTGTGTGGGTTTAGAGCATTTTTTATTTAACAATTCTTAGCTATTATCTTAGTCACCAACTAGTTGTGAAATGTGTAGGAGTTTAAGTTCTAAAACAGTTTATATCCTGTATTTTGTACTGTCATACTTAAAAGGTCTTTCATGATGTTTATGTTTGTGTGAGGTGTTGGGGGGGGGGGGTCATTAAATAAACAAAGTACTTGAGATTTTTAATCTCAGTATCAGCTGCAATCCAGAGTGAGTGCATCGCAAGAACCGACCCTAGTTGCGCAGTGGTTAAGCTATCGGTATTAATAAATGGTAGGTACTGAGATCAAATCTCAGTCGAGGCATTGGATTTTTAATTTCAGTATATGCTCCAACCTAGAGTGAGTGCTCTGCAAGGCTCATTAGGTAGGTGTTTACCACTTACACCAACCAGTGGTCCATAACTGGTTTAACAAAGGCCATGGAATGTGCTATTCTGTCTGTGGGATAGTGCATATAAAAGATCCCTTGCTGTTTATAGAAAAGCAGCGGGTTTCGTGTCTCCTACTAACACTAACCTCTGTCCTGAGTTGTGTGCCCAGGACAGCATGCTTGAACCTTAATTGGATATAAGCACAAAAATAAATACAACCAACCAACCTATATATGTTCATTTCTCATTGGGTGTAAAACTGTGTACATTAATTTTCGAATGTGCTAGCATGCTAGTGTGTTTATCACTGCCTGTGACTGAATTAACCATTTCAATATTTGCACTGTATCTGAGTGTTCTCACAAAAGTGTTTACATTATATATAAGTTAAACATTTTTGTGGTGAGAATTGTCATTATGTTTATTATTGTTTGCCTTTTGGTGGTTTCCTTTAATTGATAATATTATACATCTATTCAGTCTTGTATCGTAGGCATTGATCTTAAGAGGTCCACAGAAGGTCATGCTTAGTTCACAATAGTGAAACAGTTATGCAAAGGTTAACATTTATTTTATATATGGGATGTTGATGGTTGTCTTGCCTTGGTCAAGTTGGAAGGTGAGAAATAGGTGTTTTTATGACAACAGTTGTGTTAACTGTTTAGGTCTTTGTTTTTGTGTTTAGTCTGCTTCTCACAAACTATAACTTCTAGGTCAAATAAATCGGGCATATAACTGCATATATGGATGACCGTCTGAATGTATTTAATTATTATATTTTAATTTAATTTGTAATATACATTTTAAAATTTTTGATTGTAGCTCCATTTTTTGTGAGACATTTTAATGCTGTGGAATTATTTTTTATTTCAAATCAGGCAATTCTTCTTTTAAATTTATTTTTTAATCATGGTTCCTTAAGTTACTGGATGGAATGAAAATAAAAATAACATTTCTTTTAATATCAAACATTTCATGTCAATATATTAGGCAAGGCTGGCTTAGAAAAGTTATTTTTTGAAATTATATAGCACTTTAGAAAGAGAATATTTGACAAAATATGTAAACTTTAAATGTATATATATTTTATATATTTGGTATAGAAATGTATATTGAAATGACTGTTTAGTCTTGGTATTTAATCAGCGATGTTGATCAGCAGTGCTCAATTTTGTAGCGATACATATCATTGGTTCAGTTTATGTTTGTCGAGATTATTTGTAACTAATAATTCTCTGGATCAAAATAGGGGTTTAATGTTATTACTCGTATATCGGATCCATTAATGATTGAAAACCATTTCAGAGAATCTGACCAAGAATTTGTCTTGGTTGTTTGTAATGTTTCTCACCATCAGAATTGGGATTTAATATGCTTATAGTTCAAGTTTTTATACGTATATATCCATTATATGATTCAAACCATTTAATTTGGTCAGGCTGTTTGACCAAGACTGTCTTGTTTATTTGTGAATAATATTTCTCAGTGTCAGATAGGAATTTAATATGTTACCCATACATGTATGTTCATTATTAGAGTGAAACCCATTTGATTTGTATAACAAACACAATCTTTACTGATATTCTGGTCTATATCAGACAGCAAGCGATTCTTCCATTAAGTTTTATAATTAAGAAAAATAATTTGTATCTGAACTGATAACTTGAAGCCAGAATAAACTAAAATTCAATCAACAATTTTTTGTTTTAGCTTTTAAATGTATTTGGACGGTTAAAAAAATTACAAAATCAAATAAATGGATCACTGAAAATGATTCCGAGGTCGATAACTTTATCGATTTTTGCAATTTTAAAATGGACTAAACAAACAAGAACTATATATTTCATCATTACTAGACTTATTTCAGTCCAGTGTAAATAGTTTTGGTTTTTACTGTAAGCAATATTTTTCGATTTCACTCGAAATTTGGCTTTCAGAGAAATATAAAACAGAAATCAAGAAAAGAGCACTGACATTTGCAGGCCTAAGCAAGACTATCTGTTTGTTAAATTGTTTGCAGTTTTAATGTTGTAATAAAAAAGTTGGTTATTTTTCGAAGTACAGTTAAGTGATTGTAATTTTAAATTTTAACTTACCCACAAAAAGAACGAAGTTGTTTTGTTTCATGTTTTATGCAAAAATTCACAATTACAATATAGGTCAGGTGCATTAGGCCTATAGTAAGAATACTCGAAATATATGAATGCGAGGCACACGGACACAACTAATTATACAAACAGTATTTTCAAAGTAATTACATCCGAGTAAATAAAAACCCATATAGCATCCAATTCCATTTGTTTGACAATCCAAAGACATTAGAATCTCTATGACCAAACGTAATGACTGGGTCCAAATGTGTGACGTCAGTATGTTCGTGGCAAATATTAATGATTACGTCATATATTGAACTTATGTCGAGGCTTTCCTTTTCTATAAATTTAATAAATAAACCAGTTAAACAATATTAAGTAAATTTTAGAAAATTGTTGTATTAGAATAGGGATAATGACACTGTTTCATTTTTAATAATATGATTTTACTACAACATTTTGTAGTAAAACAAATTGAATTATAGCCTATAGTTAAAAAGAAACACAGTGTAGTTATCCCCTAAGCATACCTCAATAATTTGACCTGTACTCCTAAGGGAGGCAATTTCATTAAATATTTGTTTATTTGGCGCCGCCCATATTTGTAGTTCCATCACAAAAATATGAATATGAGTCTATATTTTCACTGTGACCATTATACATTGTTATAACAAGGCAAACAAAAAGTGAATACCATTTATATTTTTACTGTGAGTTACGTGATATATTTTAGAGTGAAAATATGACTTTTCTCTGAATATCACTTTTATGGTTTGTGTATATCTATATATTTCACCGCTATATATATAATAAAACTAAATATATATTGCAAAATGTTAGGGTACATTGGAAAAGTTTGTTATATTTTAGGGGAAGGTGTTTAAAAGTCTGAGGTCACTATTTCAATTCTTTAATAACAATAAAAATAACTTGACTAGTGCAAAATCAATCTGTATGCCATTTTTTAATTTAATAGGTTTATATAAAAATGTTTTTAAAAAACCCCAAGATAATGCAAAATAACAAATGTCACTTTCCATTTTAACTTTTCTTTTGGTTTTCTATTATTTTTTATTTATTATTATTTTTTATTACAAATCTTACCCATTATAGAGATATTGGGTTTTATTGCATGGTCTGATGCCTCAGCAGTTTAACAAAGAATTTCTTGAAGCCCCCCCAAAATGACTTGTTGCCAACTTTTAAAGGAGGAGGGGAAGATGTGTGTATTCTTGGTAAAAATTAAACAATTTTGTTTCTTTGGCTTCAACATTCTTATGCTACATGCCCTTACCAAACTAATATTCCTCTAGATGCTGGGATTATCCTGTCTAAAAGAACACCAGATGCAAAAAAACTTTTCCTTATTTGTATATCTTTATAAATAAATAATTTTTATTTGTCACTGTCAATTTACGAAGTATGACCCTTAACTGTTGGGGATGCAGGATCAAGAAAAGGGATGTTTTATATTTTTTTTTAAAGAAAAATGTTACTATTTATTGCCTCTAGGACACTCAGTTTACAAAAGAACATGAGACATACATTCAGATGCAACATTCAGTACTTAATCAGCAAATGCCAGAGGTGCACCAATTACCTTTAATAATTATTTCAATTACAAAATACTAGTACATAAAATTAAGATGGTAAATAAACTCACCACTGAATCCACACAGATTGCACAATGCCCACACAGCCCAGTGTTGAACTTGAGGTGTATCAAATACAGTCAACAGTCGCAGAATTGGTTCAAATGATCTGAAAATAGTGCATTATCTACCAATGATAGATGTGCATGTTTGCTATAAATTAGAGCTATATTTAGACCTATACTATATTAGTAACATACTGTTTTAACTAATGGAGAGATAAACATGTAGTAGTAAATAATTTTAAAGGATACATTCAATGTTTTTTTATAAATGTGTTAAGATAAGAAAAATAGTCTATATCTGACCACTATTTACTGGTTTTCAGTTACCCGTTAAGTATAGAAGAGTTTACCGATAGTTACCGATAATTAATGTTCCTATTTGACTTGATGTCCCACCGCCTGATTGCCTTCACCATGGTAGAAAGCATATCCTTGCGTGATGGTCGTTGTATAGTCCATGCTTGGACACCATCTGATGCCATGTGAGCCAAAACACCTGCTGCATTGTAGCTCACTTCTATACCATCACTGGTCGAGTTCAGAAGATCACTGAACAGAAAATGGATTTATTATTATCTATTCCAAACAATTAAATACTTTGAATAAAATATAATAATTATAAAAAAATTAAAAAATTAAGTTAATTAAAAAAATTATCATGCTTTGATAAATGGGGGTAAATTCTAAAATCATCTAAAAGAGGGTAAAGTCCAAAATTGAAGGCTGAATACTTTGGGGGATTAGGGGTGAATACAAATGTGTTAGCAGATTAGGTTTGAGTATGCACTTGGTGTGTAGTGGTTGGCGTGAAGACGTAAAGTGTGCAAGCTCTTGTAAGTGACATGCTCCACTGTGAAATTTAAAAATACGGACAGCTTGAAATGCAATTTCCTTGTGTATTGAAGAAGGCGTTCACTCATATATGTAATAAGCAGTTACACATAATGTAAACTTTTATATAATTTTGATATGTAAAGTAATTTATAAATTTATGCTTTTATTGAGATGAAAAAGAGAGTGTTTATTTCTTTATTTACATAATGAAAATATGCTACAGTCTATAAATCTCAGAACAATACAGTAAGATGGATTCTCTTTAGTCACATTCAAATAATTATGTGCAGCATGTTTCTGTTCCATCATGAGAAATTGTAGTTTTATAAAGTATAGAATAAGACTTTACCTGAAAACTGAGACATATGATGAAACCATGAGCCGTGGTCTCAAGTATTTTACTTCAGCAATGTTTCCCTAAACAAAACAAAACGTTATTAGTAAACCAGGGGAAAATATTTAACATAATCATTTAAAACCAATCTTGTTAGACAAAAATATGTTTTGTTACCCTAGTGGGCACTCATAACATGTTAAATAATTTTTTGTTATTTTCACCCATTGGTTTAACAAGGCATTTCAATGGATCACCCTGGCCATTATGACCAATATGCTTGCCTGTACTAAATATGAGGTTATTATAATTTTGTAAATGACGTCACTAAAACTAGAAAAAGCACAACGTAATGTCATCCATAAAGTTATAGGATAGCATTTCACTAAACTGCTGTGCAATTAGAAAGTTCAAAGAATAGAATGATTAAAATTATGCGAGTTAATAAATAGAATATCAAACTTGTTACCATTTATTATCAAATTTGTATCCTTCATGAAGTCATTTTTCTTTGTCACTCACTAAAGCTCTAACAAAGAAAAATTATTTCACTCAGTACATAAATTTGACAATAAATGGCAACTCATTTAATATCTTCTATTTATAAAATGAATCGCATCTGATTGTCACTGCTACTATAATATTAAAATTGAAAGCACAAATTACCATCAATCCCATCATATTCCTCAGCAACTCGGGTCGTTCTTGGAAATTCTGAAGAAGAAAAAAATGAAAGATGATATACTGGGTGGCTAATAAATAAAAGAAATGTTCTGACTTTCACATTATCTCAAAAAATTATTTATAGCTTTATGAAGCAAGATTCCTTGTTAATTGAGCAAAATAAAATAAAAATGACTTTTTTGATGTGCAGAAAATTATATTTCCAGTCATCAGCCATATGTAGCATGCTTAAGTGGCTTTGAGTTTTCATTTTCTATTCCATTCTGCAAACATCATTTATGGTTCTAACATAATTGGTGGAAAACTATAAATAAAAAACGTATGTCATAATGAAATTTTAGTTTTATCCCATTTCAGCCAAAATTCCTATTGATGAATCTGAAATATGAAAAAGAAAAAAGAATGGCTTTAATTTCACTTATTATCCAAATTAAATTACCCTACTTATGAAAGATCAAAGGATAAGTAACTAATTTGATATCTTTTACATTGAATATTGCACTATAAAACCAAAAATGCTATTACATTTCATGTCTCCCTTAAAAATATTTCTGTAATGAAGAAAACACAAATACACATACACAAAATGAAATATCATGAAATAAGTTCTCTTATTTACAGCAATTTTGAATGCCAACTTAGTTAAATGCAAACTGATAATAGAAAAACTATCATTATTATCAGGATATTCTCTGGTTGACTATATAAAATATTTGTGGTTATCTACATGAAGACTGTTAGTAATAATCATAAAGATTTATAACCTTTAAACATTTCAAAAACAGCTCCATGCCACCACAGTCAAGAAACCTCTCACAATTTGGGGGCGTTTCATCTGAAAAACATACACATACATGCAGTTAATATATAACAGTTATAATAATATATATTTATTTTCATTAAATATTTATTATTTTTCAAGCAAATCTTTTTTCTAAAGATAATTTATCTGAACTCATACTTGACCAAATGTTTGACATCCAATAGCCAATGATTAATAAATCAATATGCTCTGGTGGTGTCGTTAAAACAAATAAAATTATTGTCAGGGTCAGAGTTAATTACTCTCTTGATTTAAACAAATATATTGCATCTTTTAGATATATAGTTGGGAAAGTGTTCCACCCTTTCCCCACATCCAATTATTTAAAAAAAGAAAAAAACCATTCACTGCATAGAACAATTAAATTTATTAATAAAAGTATTATCAACAGCATACATAATACCTTTTAAGAAATTCCGCACACAAAAATAAAAGTTCATATTAGATGGACATCATGTGCGTGTACTTAGGAAAAACACTTAACCTTCAATGTTAAATTTAAAAACTATTTTCTCTCTATTTAATATATACACTGAAAGTATTTACATTACTTTTGTGAAATAGGATGTTATAAAGTGGATACAACAGAAAGGTTTTATAAATGTCCCACAACTAATATTACACAATATTTTGAACTAAGTTGTTGTCTCTTGTCTTATGTATGCAAGTGTATGTAAAAATACAGTTCAAATTACTGGATACAAAGAATTGTATCCTACATACTGCCTTTAAAGATAACAAACTTGGGTCAAAGTATTAAAAAAAGAAAAACAATTCGGCAACTTGTATAAAACATTAATTTTGCTACATAGACATCCAGGGTAGGCCAAGGTGTCTGGACACACCCTCTCATGGCCACCATTTATGCCCATTATAATTCAGTTGTAATTAACTTCAAATACCCCACCTAATTGTACTACATTAAAAATCTTCTATCTATTTTTTAATCCCCTTCAAACATTACTCTTATCTGCCCCCATCTTCTCTAGGATTTGATCATATTTGATTAAATCATGTTTTAATTACATGAGAAATGGTATATTTGTTTTTGTTTTACGACACTGAATTATCAATAATCAGCTACTAGATCAAGTTTGAGCCAGCCTCCGACAGGTTTTGAGCCACAATCTTCAGCTTGACAGTCTGATTGTCCTACCATTGGACCACTGAGGCTCACACAGAAATGGTATGAGGCAAACCATTTCAAGACTTTCAGATTTGTAGTACCTGATTACTGCACTCGTTTCTTATTTTAATCATTCAACTGAGTAAAGTTTCACAAGTCACAATGTTCTGTTACCTGTGACATTCCACATGGTACTCCACGCAACCTCCATGATTTCATCACATTCATTCTCACGCAACTTGTTACTAATTATTGACAGCATCGTCTGAAACACAAACTACATAGTAAAATAACCTAAACATATCGGTACCTCATTACTACATGTGCACCTTGTTTTAACTGTATTTCATGTTCTGTAGTACAGACCAGGTTTTAAAACTGAATAAACAGTAGTCTAACCAAAGACAAAATTCAATCACATAATCAAATTTGTAAATATTGTACAACATATAACAAGAAAAGGATATTTGGAAGATAATTTAAAATCTGATTTTAAAGACTGAGCAGAAATATGGTGTGATTTAAAGCTGTAATACAAAAAATGTGTAACAATAATAATTATTTCATTCACCCCCCCCCCCAACATATGCCAAAAATTAACACAATTCTAATAATTTGGCATAATTTTTTTACATAGAATTGTAATAACAATATTCATTTTTGTTTCATACTTGAGATTGAAATCCCTTCATACCAGGAGAAACTGTTACATAAATCTAACTCTAGTGGTAAAAATGTATTAATAACTGTTTTCAAATAAAACTTGTTGATATAAACAGATCAAGAAATTTGCCACAGAAATGAGAGGTTGATAACAACCAAGAATTCAAGCTATCATATATTTGCTATATGTGACTTTACACACCTCAATGGCCCCCATATCTCCAACCAGTTCCTTCTCCTTGCCATCAACCTGACATGCCAGACTGTTGAGGAGAAATATACCAATACGCGGTATGAAGTTGTCCCTGTGGTCAATCACTAGCATCTGCAGCAACACTTTAACCACCACCTTGTAGCAAAACATCTGTACAAAACAAGTCAATAAATGCAACTTATTGCTGTTTTTAATAACAATTAAACCTATTGGTAATTCATCCAAGAACATTACTATGCATGTGGGTTTTAAAAATTAATATGCATACTGTAATACATAAAAATATTACATAACAAAATCCTGTAGGATACAGATTATATTACTGCAAGTACTGTACTACACTGCACTATAGAGTTCACATGCAAAAAACAAGAGCACAAGGATTTCAATTGTGGTTACACCAGCATGCTCCTGAGTGTATGTACCTCCATTAAATCATAAAGTTCTTAAAGTATACCACCTTAGGAAAAAAAAAGAAAAAAAAGAAGACACATATTCATCAAATGAATAGAACACATTTAACAATTAAAACTAATTTTTTTATAAAATGCGTTACAAACACACAGAATTTTAGTAAAAGAGTGACATAGCAATTTATGTTGCTTCATCATCAATCATAATTACTGTAATTATGTAGTAATCTAATATGTAGTCATCACTTACTTTTGCATAGCATTATCATGTGAATCAATTTTTTAAATTTTAGCCTTTGGATTGCAGGAACTTGTATTGACTATAACTATTTTTATTTATAACTGCCTTGTTGGAATTGTAACCTGTGGAGATGTTAAAGGTGTTTTGTTTTATTTAATATGAATTGGTAGATATATGTATAAAAATGTTTTAATTAATATTTGTAAATGTCATCAATTTCTTTTTAATGTGAACTCTCCAAAGACAATATTTCAAACAAAGCTTTCATCAATCTTCTCTGTATCTATAAATAAATATCACTTTTTCTATAAAAATTTGCTGCTGGCAAAAACACATGCAAATCAACAGGAAATGACTGCATCAGTTCAATTTAGAAAACTACATAATTATTATTGATGAAATAGGAACAAAAATTACTATCACAGTAACATCATTGTCCTTTGAAGATTCTGTTTATTACATCTTATTAAAAAATTTATTATTAAATTTATTCTATTCATTGAATGAATGAGTGTCTCTTTTACTTCTTTTCTGCCCTGCATGAAAACCCAGTAGTATAGTGTAATAAACTGATTACAAAACTATAAACCTTGATCCCATAGGAAACTGATTATATTACAATTCATGCACTTTAAATAGTACATCGCTAAGAACAAAAAGAAAGACTGGGCACAGAAATACATGCTTGTGCAAAGATTCATATTAATGAAATTGAAGTGTAGATATTTATTAACAAGCTGTCTTCAGATTACACACTTGAAACTAAGAATAATATAACATTATTAAAAGTATATTGTTAAAATCATTAGACTGGTAAGATGAATTTTTCAGTTACCTGTATATGGAAAGTATCGCAATATAATGACTGAACTTACCACATCAAAGGGTATGTTGAAGTGACATAGAGTAAGACAGCCATTCCTCATCATCTGAAACACAGAATATATCTTATATTACACCTGTAGATTTATTATCAAAATAAGCATTTTGAAGGTAAAAGTATAATGACATCAGCTTTTGTGATCCAAACTGAAATCCACTCAAAACAGATCGTACATGTACAGGACATCTGGTAAAAAACATTTCTTAAACATTAAAATGTTTTTAATAATAGTAGTAATTTATAACATTGTGAATCTTTTTTACACTTCTACCATTTTTTTTTTTAAAGCGTGACAAGAATTACAAATATTACAGTTTGCATTTGGAGAAACAATTATTCCTATTCTACTAGACAGTTTGGGCACGTTTGTTTTCTTCATGACATTTACAGGAAAATGTGTTTGTGTGTATGCATGCATGAAGTGAATGTTTTGCTAGTAATTAATGGTCTGGAAATATGAGATAAAAGGCCATCTATTATGCCACTTCATCATCCTTTCCAGCATCATGGATTGAACAGTTATTAAAAATGATGGGAATTGGCATGGGAGGCTCACAGATGATGTACCCTTCATTAAATATAATACACAAGTGAAACAATTTTTTTAATGAGTAATTATCATTGTTTTGCACCATCACTGAATGGAAGGAGAGGTGTTATTAAAACCAGCAGTATGTACATTTGTCATAATAAATGAAATAGCTAACTATGTAAAAACACTTATACTTACAGTTTGCTCATTTGGAAAATTTCTCATGCCATTCAACAAAAGTTTGATGATCTTTCTGAAAAATAAATAAATTGAATATTGTACACATTATACTAATTTTTTACTCTTAGAACTGACTAGTGGATTTATTTAAAATAAATATTTCTCAAATAACTAGATATAGTTCTCACCTTTTTTGTTTCTGTGTAATGTTTCCTTTTTTCTCTCCTTTTGCAATATAAAACAATGAAGCACTGAAAATACAAACAAAAATAAACAACCTATTTAAGAGTTTGTAACTATATAAAACAATGAAATATGTATGTCCAATACAAGAATGACACAATACAACTTTGTCACTTCTTGATCATTTATATGAGGACTGCCAATCTCCCAACATTGGCTTCATGGAATGAAAATTGTTTGCTTCCGTATTGTTTCGATCACCCTTTAAGTTAGATAAAAAATATTTATTAATACTATTTTTAAAATCAGTGTATGTGATATTCATGAGCCAAATTCAAAGTAGCCTTTGCAACTAAGTCTGTCTTTTCATTGCCCCTAATACCAACATGACTCAGGACCAAACAGAAAACAATTTTCTTTTTTGAAGATAAAAAAGCACACTTTAATATTACCAACCAAATTAAGGTACATTCAAGCATGGAGACATGAAAGTGAGTCTGTAAAAAACAATAAATTTGGATGGATTTGAATGTTAATCCTTCAAGGGCATCAAGTATGGCCTGAATTTTTGCAGTAAAAATAGTAGCTGAATCAGGCCATCTCTTTGAAACTGTTAAAGATGGGAATACTGTAGCAGAGGCTACAGCATTACCATCTCATGATTCATCAGTATAAACATGGATGAAATCTCTGTATCTACTTTTAATTTCCAAGAAATGTTGTTTGTATACCAGTGCATCTGTATGATCATTCTTCAGATGCACTAGATTGGGTGGTTTTATATACCATGGTAAAAGTATAAAATATGATGGAATTTCCATTGTTATCAAAGTTGATGTTGGAAGCAGCTCAAAACTGCTTGATATGAAGACCAAAAGGGGGATTGGCATTTGGCTCTGCATCAAACAGTTTCACATTTTTTTCTTTAAGCACCAGGTGGTAAGCAAGATGTTCTGGCAATGTTTTAAGTTTGGAAGCATACTGAAGAGAAATATTTGTATGTCTAGGTTTGTGTGCATCAACACACAAGCTCTCAAAAGGAGATGTTCAAAAGCACCAAGACATAGCCTAAGTATCTGGCTGTGTATGAGATCAAGCAACAAATACAAAAACGTAAATACATAAATGTTTCCTGGAAAAAAGTGTAAACATAATATGATGTTTGCTGTTGAACTTGGCATAACCAGGTGATTGATCATGTAGGACCTACCTGATCTTCTGTCTAGCTGAACTAAAGGCAAAAGTGGTATGTTGTTGAACATGTACGTAACCTTAGAGTGAGCATCCAAATGGATGACCCTGATAGATGCATCCATATGGACAACTAATATACCCAACTAAACCACCAGCACTCCCAGTCATCCAGCATCATGGGCTGGCCATACTCCCGTTAAGAAGTATCTTAATTCGATAATAATAATCTCTTAGTGGCCTATTTTTACATGGTAGGACATATTTCCTTTGGTCTATTATTTTGAAGTTATTTCAAGTCCTGTAGTGATACAATAAAAACTAGAACATTATACTACAAAACACAATTGTAAATATCTAAACAGCTAAAGTTACAAAAGGAGATAATTGATTTTAAATAAATTACTATTAAAAACCCTATTCACAAAACCAAAATAATTTGTTATCAAGGAAGTTACATGTAAGAAAACTAAAATTGTAAAATTGAGACAAATTTATCTATTAATTCTATCAGCAGTAACACAAACAATGCCAATTCAGTGTTCATCATGTTTGTTTCAAAAGATCAGAAGTGGAGAATGGGTGATTGTGGTGATGATGAATAATAAACACTAACAACAATATTCATAACATTGATTGTTAAAAACAAAATAACTAACCTTCCTGATATCTGAACATCCCTGTCTTTTGGATGTCTTTCCATTCCAACCAATATCCCCTGAAAAATAATAACAGGATTATATCTATAAAAATAAAGTGACAGACTACCCTGGGAAAAACCAATACAAAATCAACAATAAACCTTCTATTCATATATAAAGTATCACACTTTGTTACACCAGTTATAGACCACTGGTTGGAATGAGAAAAAGAAATAAAAATGTTTGCCTTATAAATATACACTGTAAAACTAATACGTAGGTACCAAAACACAACATAATATTTTATAGTTCATTACTGGGGCTATTTAACCCTTACAGTCACACATTCAATCTTAAAAACAAATAATATACAATATAGCATGGAAACCACCAAGGAAGAAATGTCATAAATCAAAAATGTATAAGATAACATTACTTTGTCAGAAAAAGGGAATTTAAAAGTAACACACATAATGTGGAATGGAAAATAAATACTAGTACATTTTTTATAATATTCTATAACCAGTATTTTTTCTCTGTGGAAATTATAGGTGAACTGTTGTCAGTTTCATACAGAATTACCCTAACAAGACTTGAAATTTCAAAGACTAAATTAAAACATGTCAATTATGTTTTCTTGGTACATCATCTACAGGTACATGGTATAATTAATGGACCAATAAAATAAACCTGTAATAATGTGAACAAATTTGATTTATCAAAATTAAATAATGTAATAAATATTAAAACAAGACAAACTTACATCTAGAGCATCACAGCGTCTCACAATTGTTGAGGACTGGAAACGTTCAAAGAGATTATTGAGAACACGCACCAGAAAATTGGTTCGATCTCTGTAGACCTGTAGTGCTAGAATTAGCTGATCTTCTGTGTGTTCTCCTGTCACCTAAATAAAGAATTTGATACATTTAATTTTAAAAAAAAATATATGGCTGTATACACAACAACAAATTTCCAATCCAGACATCATGTCAGTTTGTCATGCACTGTATTTAAAAATCAAACCCAAACAAAAAATATTTAAAGTAAATATCTTTTACCCTTGCTTAACAACAAAATTATATTTCAGAGAAGTATGGACCCCTGCTAAAATATAAAATGTCAAAGAGTATAACTTCAGAAATACTTAAGACTAGCAGCACGCCGAAATTTCCTATCAAAACAAAAATAAATTATGTTGATTAATTATAGCAGTAAGCTACAGAATGCTGCAATATAATATGGACCAACTCATTTCAAAGTTAAAACTTGATATACATTGTTAGATATATATGAACATGTACCTTGCTGGCTGGTAAGTCTTCACGACTACAAGCATCGCCTGGACAGCCAAATAATCCAAGAAATTCCAAGTATCTGCCTTCAAGACCAGGAATGCTGCACCTAAAAGCAACATGAGAATAAAACATGAGAATAAAGCATAACAGATGAAGTTGGTTTTGTAAGTTGCCCACACTTACATAGCTGTTGAAGAAGTTGAGAAGGGCCATCTATGAAGAAAAGTACTAGTTACATTAATACAACTGAAGTAATTGTATAGGAAGAATAAATGCAATTATTGCGATAGAAAAAATATATAATGTTTACTTTACAAGTATCTATCTATGACTAGAGGCTTTGACAAAAACAAAAATAGACATGAACCTTACAAACTACTCACTTTTTTTTATCTTTAGAAGTTTTTTGGTCTTCATCTAAATCATCTGTATTTGTTTTTGGACCAAGACGATGGGAAGTGACTTCAAGTGCCTCAAAACCAGCCAAATTTGTTCCAGAGATGTCAAGAGATGAAAGACAAGGGAGATTATCCATAACAATCTTGAGATGTGCTGTTTCTTTATGTCGAACAACGTATATATATGTAGTAGATTCTTCACTACTCTGAGACAAATCAAGATGCCTGTTGATAAAACATTAAATACAATGTACATGTATGTACATTTTATCACAGTATGTACTGGCCTGTGAAATACCATTAAACCAAAATTTCCATACAACTTATAAATTACTCTGCCTAGACAAATTAACTGTTATGCAGAAAGGTTGAAAAATGTTTAACATTTAACTAATCAAAATATTTAAAATGGACACTTTCCAGTAATCTTTTAGAAATTACTATAAATACTAAAAAATTAGTTAAAACAAAACTTCTTCCCCAGTTGAACCCTGATCTTCCATAATCTGGTAACCAAAAGTTATGATTTTTATCATCTATTTTATGTGACATCAATGAAGTATGCGAGCCTTTAGGGATGAGAGGAGGTAGGGTTTAGGCATTATGTACAAAGTTATAAAAGTTTATTAAATTTAAATGTCGCTTCTTGTAAATATATCTTATATTTTATGGTATCAAATATACACAATTCCTGTTCCTAATTGTATTAAATATAATTTTCTGTTTGGAGAATTGATGTATGTGTGTATATGCTGTGGGCAGTGTTGGAATGTGCAAAAGGCACACATGGGAAAGGGTGGTTAAATCCCCCCAAAACACATCTGTGTATTTTCTACATGGATACCCTATTCAAATAAATAATCCCAGAAATAATTCATCCATGTGTATCTGGAACTGGGGCATTTCATGGTAATTTTTTGTGATAGACGTGACATTCTGACACTATAAAACTACGTTTCCTTGAAAACATATGTACACTTTACTCTACATTTTGTGTTAATAGAGACCATATGAGGTATGTTTGTAATGATTTCACATCCATCACGCATATTAGTAAGTAAATTATTCCAAAAATATAAGTACAAAATATGTTTTTCTTGGATGTTACAAACATACCTCATATGGTTTCTATTAACACAAAATGTAGAGTAAAGTGTATACGTTTTCACGTAAACAAACTTTTATAGTATCAAAATGTCACGTCGTCACAAAAAATTACCATGAAATGCCCCAACAAATAATTGTTCCCAGTGCTGTTTGAAAAAAATACGGTTATAACCCAAAATTTCTGAAGCAATTAAAACCATTTTAATTTTGTAATATGTGTGTACTTACCTTAAATGCTTGAATTTAGACACAGTCAACATTGTTCCATCTAAACAAGGCAGATCCACATCAGCCAAGCTCAGAGACAGTAAACCAGTTAGGCAACCCAAGCCTTTAAGAAAGTTATCAGACATGGAACACTCAGTGAAGTCAGCATGCTTCAAACTATGAGCCAGTGACAGCCAAGAGGATGAAAAACAGTTCGTGTCAGATTGAAGAAATTCAAAGTTACACAGACTCAGTCTACGTAAGTGTGTACATTCTAGTAAATGTTCATAAACAGTGACATCAGTAGGTGTTGTGTTTAGCCTGAGAGACACCAATGTTTTCCCCATTACATTGATAAAGTCCAAACAATCACTGGTTATGTTGTTACAGTGGGATAAATCTAGATTCACAATTGGTTGATTCTGTACCATTTGTAAACCAATGTCTGTGACATCAGTAAAGCGTAAGTCGAGATTCGACAATTGAGTTTCAGTAGTATTGCTAAATATGTTAAGGAAATGATCATTAACATTTAGACCATTGCTGATGTATGCTTCAAGCAATTTGTCACAAATGACTTTGGGTAGTGATAAGCCAGTCTGCAGTTTATAGACTACGTCATTGTAGGTACTGTCGACCACCTCAGTAAACGTCTCAAGATGAGTAACACAGAATTCCACACAGATGTCTTCAAGGGAGTTAGGAATGTTCGGAGGCCACTGATCAACAGCCATCATGGTATATGTAAATGTAGAGGGATGGAAGCTGGTGGATGTTACAGATGATTCTTATCTAGTGCCATGACAACACCAATCCAGGAGTCTCAGATGCTAGTCTTTAGTCATCAACAATCTAGGGTGATGGTTTACAAGAGTACTTTATGATGATCCCATAATTGGTTTCTACAAAACAGAGTAACAATTATTTCATGTACCAGTACCATTACAATATCAAACATACCCTTATAGAACACCGTAGGTTTTGAAAATAACAAATCAGTGAAAAATCACATACTTCAAAATGGGAAGCAGTTGGGATGTAGCTCAAATGGTAGAGTGTCCACCTGTGAAGCTGTCGGTCCTCTGATCGATCCTTCTCAGTGGAACCATTTGCAGTTTGAGCTATTTTCCATTCCAAACAGTGGTCCACAACTGATTCATCAAAGACTATGGTATGTGTTGACCTGTCTGTGGGACGGTGCATATAAAAGACACCTTGCTGCTTATCGGAAAGAACAGCCTAAGTGGCAGGAGCGGGTCGCCTCTAAAAATAATGTCATATTGACCATGTGATTGATGTCTAATAGCCATGAGATAAAAATCAATGTGCTCTAGAGGCATCGTAAAATAAAACAAACATGCATGTAGTAGCAGTTTTGGAAATAAGTGGTCAGTCATAGACATTGTTCTTGAATATCTGACATGTGATCATTTTGTCCTACAGTCAACAGTCTTTTAACTTTTAGATAAATTCAACATTTCTTACGTACATTAATAAAATTGGGCTAAATAATCAAAAGCACACACTATGAAACCTAAATCGTATATTTTGTTTAAAATGTGCATATTAAATTTTGTGACAAGAACATTTTCTTTAAGGCCCAGCACAAACTGATTGATATAGGACATTTAACTAACAGAACAAAAATGATTATTTCCAGGCTTGTACTAGCATTAAGTACATCCACTCTCCCTCATGTTTTTCAAATTAATCCATCACTCCCCTGGTTCTCTGGACACTGTTACAGTATGTTACTCAATTTCCACAATAAGTTTATAATAACGCTTAAAGTTCAGGTGAAAAGTAATCAGTTTCATAGTCATTATACTGAATATAGTATTATATATTAGTTAAATAATTTGTTGAATAAAATCATTTAATCGTGCTATAAAATTTAACAGCATTCAGTAGTTTTCGGAAGTGTTTGGTAATTTCTGCATGCCAAATTTTTTCATCCCACAGATGGTGCCAGAGGTGCAAAGTCGTTCTGGTTCAAAGGATGCCATTCGGTGATTGAATGAACTAACTTTTTCATTATGGTTCAGTGCACTGCAATGCAACAAACAAACAGGCCACAGAAAGGTGGAGAATTGACTTTTTTCATTTTCTGGAGCATGTGCTAAAAAGGAATGACTTATTAAGCTAAAAAGAAACAGTAGCTACATGTATGTATAAAAAGTTGGTTATTGCTTATTTTCAGAACACTTTGAAAACAGAGGCTTTATTTACAATCCTGCTATTTTAAAATCACTGAAAGAAGCAAGGTTTATTAAAAAAAAACTGATTTAAAGAGGACGTGGTTCCAACAATTTTCTGTTTGCTCTTGCTGGTTTTCCATCTTTGCATTGCCATCAAACAATAGGTCTGAATTATTGATCTCGAAAGTATCCCTGGATATTGCTATCAGCTCGTACATATATTGCTGCACTAAGTGTTGTTTATTGCTCATGAGAACCTCCTTATAACGGAGTTTCTTCAAAAAACAAAACAAAACTCCATACTAATGGCTAGTTGTGTGCAAAGAAAATTAACTGGTGAAGCCATTTCACTCTCAGTTAGCAATGCTAATACCACCTGATGTCACAGATTTGCACCATGTCATGGCAAAACAAGGGGAGATAAGTTATGCCGTTTTGGAAAGATTTTAAAGAACTGTTTATGGATAAAATTTTAAGTCCTTTTAATTTTTTTTGTTTATCTGATCTGTTTTACTTTTAGTTGGATGATACTGTTTATGAAATAATTAACCAAAATTGGATTTATGTTTCCCCTGAACTCACTCAAAGAGGAACATGTTGGAATACCCTACAACATTGTCATTCCTGTTTTCATTTAGTAGTTATATGACGAGTGAAAATGTACCTATATTGATTTCTGGCTTTGTGGATAGCACTTTACGTGTACCAGTATCTGTCGAAACGTACATGTAAATTTCCTTCCCTTTCAACCTCCCCCAACAAAAAACTTAGCAATAGAAAGGCATGTCCTACCTCAACAAAACTTAGCAGGTATGGCATTTTTTAAATATAGTGATTTTCACATCCAATGAAAAATGTCAATTCCAAAGAGATCTGAAAAGTTCATGAAAGTTAATTAATTTTATCTTTAAATTGACAGTCTTATGCTTTTGAGCCAAACTTTGAGATAAGCTGTAGCATGAGAACTACAATGGGGATCAAACGGACTATATAAAATGATGGTTATCAACTACATAGACAGAGTGACATAGTCACAGTAAATGTTTTTCATATAACACATCTTGTGTTTTGAGCAACAAGAGACAAAAATAAATAACACATCGTTGAAGGTAGATTAAAAAAGGTAATTATTATAATTGATTATTCGGCTGCCAAATCGAAGCAGTGTTGCATACCTGTCATGTCTCCTGATTTGGCCGGGAGCCTTCCGATTTTAAGTACCTCTCTCAACCTCCCGATCGGGTATTCAATTTAAGCCCAATCTCCAGTTTTAAAAAAAAATGCCACTGGGCAAGATAAAGCAGTCTCGGAGGGACATTTTGTTGACTTGTTTACATGGAATTACTCATATTGAACACACTATTTGCCATAAGAACTTGCATTTGGATTAGTTTTGTACCTAAATGGTTCCTCTACACTGTCACATAAAAAAAAATTAATCTCTTTTTTTAATATCATAAATTTGTTTTTGAAACTTGGTGACGGAGGGACACAAAAACAACACAGCCTTGGTTACTTTGCTTTATCTGCTGTTCTGGGCATCCAATATAATTGAATGTAGTACTAAAATAAAGCTAAGATATTGTTCAAATAAATATATAAATCTCAAACACAAAAGTCATTAATTATACTTTTAATAAAAAGAAAATCATGGTGATGGAGGGACACATTGAAAAGGTGATGGGACACATTTTGTTGTATTAATTTTTTGATACATTATATCACATTCTGTGGATAAAAAATAATTTCTAACTCAGTGAATTTTTTATTGTTATTAGAAACATTATTTACACACACTCAATTGTTTATTGTTGGGATCTCACACAAGTTCAAAGCTAAGAAAACTCTTTTATGTTTCTGATTCAAATAACACTTATCACACCTTCATCTTTAATTGCCCTTAGTCTCATGATCAAAGATATTTTATTGCCCCTAATTAGTACCTG
>JAULBS010106727.1:0-15486 GCA_032355785.1 Symmetromphalus regularis | reverse complement strand
CAAAACTAATATTTTATGCTGGACACTGATCTTAACCAAACTGACAAAATAAATAGCTTATTTATTTTAGTATTTTTTATTTCATTTGTCAGAAACTTGTTTATCATCATACAGTTTCACAAATAAAAAATATTTTGTTAACTCCAAAAATTAATAATAATGCACAAAATAAGAAAAAGCACAATTCAATTAAAACTGGGGGGAAATATCACATGAAACAAATTAGGAAAATAAATTAGGAATGTTGAGGCAACTAAGTATTCATTCAGATTACTATCGCAATATTATCGTAATAATGTTTTACTATCGCAATACTATCGCAATACTATCGCAATACTATCGCAATAGTGATTTGACTATCGCAATACTATCGCAATAGATGGAAAGGCCCCAATAGTCACCCCTAGTATTCCGTGCCTTTTACTTAAGGTTACACACCAGCATTTTCCTTAAGTTTACACACCACCATTTTTCTTTGTATTGCATTTGCATTATAAATGTGTACATAATTTTAATTTAAAAAGAATATTGCAAAAATGATAAATGCATTTTGGACAAAAACATAACTGACGTGAAAAAGAAAAGAAACATCAATATAGGACGATCACACACACAGCTGAGCTACAACTCTCCAAAACAATTACCAATACAATTAGATATTCTCTAGCGTAGTCAACATAATCCAGACGGGGCGCTTGCATCGTCTGGAATTTCCGCAAATTTGTTTATCCACACGGTTCAAGCACCCAGCGTCTGCGTTTACTTTGTGGCGTTTTTCCCTCTCTGGCTACACCCCAGATATTTTAATAGTTTTTGCTATTTGCTTATCAGGACATGGACTTATTCAATAGGTTATTACTAATTATATAAATTAGCCTGATAAGAAATGAAAACCAAATCTGTATTTTAGATCCATATTCATAATACAATTATATAACCATAAAAGGAAGGAACGCTTTTCCTTATGTAAATAAGGTGCTAAAATACAGCCTGTAATTGTTGTTGGTAATAATTGTATTTCAAATAAGTAATAACAAATTGGAGTGTGATGTAGCTTAAACGGGTGCGTATCCGCTTGTGAACCGGTCGGTCATCGGATCGATCCTACTCAGTAGATCCATTTCCAGTTTGAGCTATTTTCCGTTCCAACCAGTGGTTCACAACTGGTTCATAAAAGGCCGTGTGTCTGTGGGAAAGTGCATATAAAAGACTCCTTGCTCATTATCGGAAAGAGTAGCCTATGAGACGGCAGTAGGTTTCCTCTAAATAATATGTCACAATGACCATAATATGATTGACGTCCAATAGCCGATGATAAGATAAAAATCAAGGTGCTTTTGAGGCGTCGTTAAATAAAACAAACTTTGCTTTGTAATAACAAATCATCTTAACTGTTGGCCTAACTTCATCATTTGTTTTTTTGAAATGTTCTCTTTACCACTATACTCTTAACGACAGGCATACAGATAACTCATACTGATTTGACTTCATGCTTACCAACACGTAATTTTATATGTTAACCTTGTTAAGGGCAGATTCGATCACCAGGTGTCACTGTTTACAACATCCGTATTAACAAAGTAGACAGTCAGAAAAGTGTTATATACACATGGCGTTCATAATTTCCCATCTACAGTCGAAACTCTTAAACCGGACAGCAATAACCTATATACAGAGGGCATTAACACATGTCTCTTTATAGTGCACACCGGCCCCAGTATCGCAGTAGTTAAACGCATACACCCACGGACCCTTGACCTAATTAATTTCCAAACAAACAATTAATTTTAAATATAAACATTTGATTTGTCCATAAAAAATACTTTATTCAACTACTTACATAACCACTTCATCTCGCTTATTAATAATATTTTTAAAATAATAATGAATTATGCTCACGGACAAATAAATCATAAACCATAAACACGTCATGGAATTGTTTATACCATGATTCAGGTAAAACGTCTTGCGTGATATAAAAGCGAGATCTAGTATCACAAATGCATGTAAGTTTCATTCGTAATTAATATTTAGAGCACAAAGACCCCTTAAATCCCGTGGGAATATGCCTTTAATACCGCTTGAACATTTCACTCTCGTTATGGAACCGTCTGGGAATCAATGGAAACGTTTCAAGTAACAGAATGTTTTGATTGTCTTCATGGACGCACTCTATTAAAGAGCAGGAAACAGACGACACAATAATTCAATAAGATAGCGATAACTCATTTAATATAGGCCGCCTTTTATGTGGAACATACCGTGTTCTTGGAAAATTCCGATAGCGTAACATTTTAAATTTTATACATAACGTTTTTTTTTTTTTACCCGTCAATGCATTCAATTCCATTCCAGCATGTAGAAACGTGCCAACATCCACTATGGTTAGACACGCCCTCCCCCCCCCCCCACCTCTCGGCCTGGACAGCACGTGTTAAAGGTAGGGCGTCGGACCCAGGGAGTTAAAGATTATTGGTTTAACGACATCCCAGCACATTGTTTATTCAGCCACAATTAGGTGTCAAACACGGATTATTTGAGGAGATGGATGTAGCTCAAACGGTAACGTGTCCGCCTGTGAATCGGTCGGTTGTTGGATCAATCCTTCTCAGTGGACCAAATTGCAGTTTGGGCTATTTTCCGTTTCAACCAGTGACAGTGATCCATAACTGGTTCATCAAAGGCCGTGGTATGTGCTGTCCTGTCTATTGGGCGGTGCATATAAAAGATCCTTCACTGCTTATCAGAAAAAGTAGCTTATGTGACGGCAGCGGGTTTCTTCTAAAATACATATGTGAGAATGACCATATGATTGACGTCCAATAGCTGATGATAAGATGGAAATCAGTGTGCTCTAGAGGCATCGTTAAATAAAACAAACTTTACGGATTATTCGACTCATGGTTTACAGAGGAAACCCGTTACTGCCATATTGGCTACTCTTTCCGATTAGCAGCAAGTGATCTTTTAAATTTGCATTTTCCCACGGACAGGACAGCATATACCAGAGCTTTTGTTTCACCAATTGTCGCCAGAGGTCGAAAGTTGCCAAAGAACCAGAAAAAAACCTAAATGGGTCCGATTTATAAATGGTAACGTTTCAGGCATTTAGGTTTCATCTGAGGTACGATATGTTGTCAGATCGAACACCTTCAGTGGTTCCATTTGGTCTGTCTGTCTGTCTGTCTGTCTGTCTGTCTGTCTGTCTGTCTGTCTGTCTGTCTGTCTGTCTGTCTGTCGGTGTAGCGAGGATTTTATATTTGGTAAGGGTGGGGTGGAGGCAACGACACAAAAAGCACTAATATAATATAATATAATTAGATTGCAAATAAAAAGTTGTGAGGAATAAAAGTGTAATGGTGTTATTTCACCATAGCCTCTGTCTGTCTTCAATGTCTGTCTGGTCGCCTACCTTGTCTGTCTGTCCGTCTGTCTTCCTTGTCTGTCTGCATTGTCTGGCCATCTGCCTTGTCTGTCTGCCTTGTCTGTCTGGCCGTCTGCCTGTCTATCTGTTTTGTCTGTCTGACCGTCTGCATTGTCTGTCTGGCCGTCTGCCTTGTCTGTCTGGTCGTCTGCCTTGTCTGTCTGTCTGCATTGTCTGTGTGTCCGTTCGTCCTACGGCTTGTCCGACCTGTGTGTATCTGCATACTGAACTACTTACTTCTGGCGTGACCAGTGTCCACTTTAAGCAGAGCTGACCAACTCTTGCCGTCTGCCAGCGTTGCGTGTTTGAGACTCTGAACACCGTGTTGACTGTCAAACAGAACGTGGAACTCCTTCAGCCGGTTAGCCAGCTTCTGACATCTACAAACAACAAATCTTATTTAATTTCCAAACAAAGAATTCATTTAAAATATAAACATTTGATTTGTCCATAAAAATACTTCAACTACTTACATAATTACCGCATCTCGCTTATTATCAATATTTAAAAAATAATAATGATTTATACTCACAGACAAATAAATCGAAAAAAATAATGTTTTTTTCCGTTGAAAGTGTGACGTATATATTTCAAGTCACGTGACGGGTATTCCCCCGTTAGCCGTTATTATAAAATTTCTGAATATTTTTGTAACTACAGAAACATTTCGTACGAATTTATTTCGCCCCATGAGATTTTCCAATCTTGAAATTTGACATTTTTAAATGTGAAAAAAATCGATAGAATCGATATGGAATTCCCTATACCATGGTTCAGTTAAAATGTTTTGCGTGATATGAAAACGAGATTTAGTTTGACAAATGCATGTAAGTTTCATTCGTAATCAATATTTAGACCACAAAGCCCCTTCGTTGAAACGAACATCATATTGGGGGTCTGCTCCCATTTCTGAACATCAGAATTTGACGGTGAATAATTCAACGATGAATACGGAATATATTTATAGGAATTATTGAGATGGATAAACAATGTTCTATGGTGTCGTTAAACAAACATTCCTTCCCCCCAACCCCCACCCACCCCACCCCCGATTCCAACTGGGAAGGACACCTTGAACTTGAAGCATTATTATAACGTGCCCACGTCCAGTTTGGTTCGGGCACGCTCGCCACGGGCCCAGTGTCGTTAAACAAGGGCACTGGGTCCGGGGAGAAAAGATAGAAGAAAGGGAGAAAAGAAGGAGGGTGTAACTTAGTGGTTATTATTACTGCTTTAGTGGTTAAAAGGGGGTCGTTTAATGATATAAATTTAGAAGACGAGGAATATTTGAATTTTGATGGTCAATCTAAATAATAAGAACTAATAGGCCGGAGATAATTTAAATTTGGAAGCCACCAGGTAAACTCTCACCAACTGTCAGAATGAGTTGTACCAAATGAGATACCGTGAATGGCAGTAATTACCCTTTGAAGGATGCCTAACAGCTCATTATTAAAAATGTAATGAATGTTCTTCCGCGGCCTTGTTACCAGTTTGCCATGTTCTTCCGCTGTGTAGCTAGGTGACTATAGCTGAGCACGCAGATATCATTAAATAAACCGGAAATGCTGTTAGAACGGAAGTAAAAGCCCGTAGACATCATGTCCGGTATTTCAAAAGCAATTCAATCATTTGGGAAATTAAAATTAGATATTGTTCTCGTTGAATGTGCTATTTATAGACAGTATTTAGTATCGGTATTAAGGAACTTGGTTTCTGGTCATTCGATTCGAACGGATAGAAAAAAATAATTCAATTTCAGTCAAAATACACGTCCAGTGAATCTGATTGGCTGTAGATTTAAGCTAATGGCAAATAGTAAAGTTTGTTTTATTTAACGACGCCTCTAGAACACATTGATTTTATCTTATCTATTTTTATCTATTGGACGTCAATCATATGGTCATTCTGGCGTGGAGGCAGGATTTCTGAAATGGGGGAGAGGGGCGGGGGTCCAAATGTGATAGGTGAACAGGACTGGGGATAAATGGTTAATTTTGCTCATACTTCCACTAGGAATATATATATATAAAAATACGAGATGGGGGGGGGGGGGAATCCGGTCCCTCTGGACCCGCTACTGTCATTCTGATATATGTTTTAGAGGAAACCTGCTGCCGCCACATAGGCTACTCTTTCCGATAAGCAGCAAGGGCTCTTTTAAGGAAACATACAGGGCAGCACATACCACGGTCTTTGATGAACCAGTTGTGGACCACTGGTTGGAACGGAAAATAGCCCAAACTGCAAATGGGTCCTCGTAAAAGGATACGCTACAGTTTGAGTTAAACACCGCTCCTCCAGTTTTAATGAGAGACTCCTTATCTTTTACCACGTGAAATTACATTCAACTGGAAACAATTTATTCACAGGAAATATCGCTGACAAAGATACATTGACTGCAACCTTTTAAAACGAGTTACGCACGTGCAACATAATTGTTCCCTTGATTTAATGAACCGCTCGTGCTTTACATACCGGAAATACGTCTTCTGTTGTGTTTTTCTTCATATGTGAAGAGACCCATACAGCTTTAACAAGTGTTTGATGTAATTTGTTATTCGTGTTGTGACGGATCAGCTGAAGCGATAGTTTGCTACTTTGAGATGCGGTCTGTTGTGGCATCGGTATGTTACCGTGAAGATTAGCTGCTCTTAACTTCCGCCACTCAATAAAACAGCTGTTTCCAATGGGCTGCTTTCAGGTGTGGCCTAATGTTATAAAATAACCAGCATACACACCTATACGATATTGGTTATCATTGAATCACACTTAGCATCACGTGCGCTTGTTTCCTGACAGTAACACACGAATACTAATATCCGTATATAACCGAATGTGAGTCAGATGCTTCCATAATTTCTATACTAGCGAAGGTAAGACTTAAATGAATTCATCAACGAACTGATATATTATTTTAAAGGACTTGTTTCTGCTAACAATACAATTTTGTAATTGCTTTATCTTGTCAAATAGAAACTGTTGTGGATTAATCTAGCCTTATATTGTAGTTATGTAATTTATACAGTCAATCAATAAAATAACCTTCATATAGAAACAATTTAACTTCAGTTTTTGATTGAGGCTTGGGCGCATTTTTTCTTCAGACATTTCATTTTGAACTATTGTAAAGATTAGTATAATTGTTTTGAAAAACGAACTTTAATATAATGAAGGTGCAAGATAAATATCCAGACTTTCTTTTTTTGAAATGTACTGTATATTGAATTTAGTGTTTGCTGTGCGAACAAAGAATCGCTTGTTTGTTGCCATTTCAGTTATAAAGAACAATAGCTTCTTAATGGAAAGGTTTTGTATAAAAACCAATCTATTCATGACATTAAAGCAGAAGTAAAAGCATATACCATTCTCATGCATTTACGTCGAATAAAACACGTGGTGTAGATGGTATAGGTTTCTATGTCTGCCTCGCGCCTGGGTGGTACCGAGACCAAATATTATTCGAGGCAAAGAATTTTTAATCTCGGTGTCTGCTCCATCCCATAGTGAGTGCTCCGCAAAATTCAGTAGGTAGGTCTATATCACTTACACCCACCAGTGGTCCACAACTGGTTTATCAAATGGCGTGGTTTGTGCTATCCTGTCTGTGGAAGAGGGCATATAAAAGATATCACGCTGAGTAGTCACACTAGCTTGGCGGCAGCGGGTTTCGTCTCTCCCACTAACACTAACCTCTGTCCTGGACAGACAGCACATTATCAGAGTTGTGTGCACAGGACAGCATGCTTGAACCTTAAATGGCTATAACCACGAAAATATGTACAACCAACCAACGAACCGTGTTAATAACAATGTGTTCAATCTTTACGATACGCCATTCTGTATTCGTGACTCACGTAATATCAATGTGAGCTCAGTGACCACTACCAGAGATCTCTATTATTTCCAGAATATGAGGTAGTCAGCTTCCTATTTGGATACTGATGTAATTCTTAGGAATTCCACATAGTTTAATTTGTACGGAGAATATTTGTAGCAAGAAAAGTACTCCTTTTTTCATGTATTCTTCTAAGAGAACAGCTGTTTTTACGTGCATCTAGTATGCGACGTGTAGTATGCGGTGTGCGTTGTTTCTTGAAATCGTTCAGACGAAATTCACTACAGATGTTCATGTGCATACGGTTTGCGGCTATACAAAATGCAGTATAAATTCACTGCTACAGCATACCGCATGCCAGACACAATTCGCATTCAAGATGTTATTAAATACGATTTTCCTTGGCCTAAGTTCTGACAACAAGTATTCATTCTATTTGTAATCGCAGAAAGCTGTTCACACACTTTTTAATTCGTGTGAAGAATAATAAGCAACAGAAGAAGTAAAGTGGATTCATTTTAAAGAGTTCTTTTAGAACTAAGATGGTATCAATCACGTGTTTCACTGGGAGGGGAGTGGGTACCTATAAGTTCAGACCTAAGCCAGCACGTGTTTGAGAGATAAGATGAAAGATGTGAGGTTAGATTCTCGCTGAGAATCAAAGCACCAGGGAATAATGGAAAACCTATCGAGTATCAGAAAAACGTAATACGAAAACGACGGTCTCGAAACCCATTATCGCCACACGGGCTATTCCTTCTGATTTGTAGCAAGGGGTCTTTTATATACGATTTTCTTCAGACATGACAGCACATACTGTTGCCTTTATTACACCATTTATGGACCATTTGTTGGAACGAGAAATAAAGCAAAATACGTTAAAGCTCATTATGAATTATATTTTCAGTGCAACATGTATGTTTGGCGCCCAAGTGTACTTATTTGAATATATTGAGTAATGTAACTCACGACCATGATTGTTTGTCTATAATACAACGTTCGTTGTAAGCGATGGGAGTTGTTAATGCAGATTGGATAATAAGATAGCATCTTGGAAACTGCGCTTTGTGTATGCAATCGCGAGGAGACCACTGATAGGGTTCGAAAGGCATAATAACAGTTACGTAATCTTAACTACTGATCACGCTTTATGCTTATTGATTCTCAGCATATCATGTGATGTGTTTTGGTTGAATTATCAAACCTCGTCTTATTAATATCACCCTTGTCTATTATAATATAATGTGTTCTGGATATAAAAAGAAAAATGCTGAAATGATTTAGTATTACACGAATGATGCCGTCATATAAATGGACACAAAAGAAAACTACTCGTTTGGAGGACATTGTTTTGTTATTAGTAATTGGGAAATCTGCAGATCAGCATGAAGTGATTATATTCTTATTACAAGGAGGGTTTATTTTATTTATATTTTATTTTTTGGTGTGGGGTGGGGTAGGGGTACTCTCGTGGATCTTCAAACTTTTGTACATAGACGTCATTTTAAAGATAATAAATATTGTGTTGGTTTGGTGACTTCTAATGTTTAATATCAACTCTTATCTATTGTTCTTTTATTTCTTTTTTTCTTTTCTTTTTTAATATTTTTAAAACTTATTTCTTCTTATTATTATTATTATCATTATGGGGTTTTTTGGGTTTTTTTTTTTGTGACGGAAACAGGCATGGGATTCTGTTCGCTCAGACTTCATGCTTATAACGTTACGTTCAGATTTTAGCAAAAGCTCATCTCCTGTATCCAATTTGTATGACATTACCTTGACGTCTAAATACCCAGACTATAACAAGTCCAGAGGATACTCGTACTCTAATTATAACCATCAGAGTGATGTCTAGCAAATATGTAAAAAAATAAATTTAATACAATCCATATTTTATGTTTTAGGTTATTTGACTGTTGTGGAACAATTCAATACAGAATTCAGTTGCATGTAGCAGTTTTTGGTTAAAATACCTCCGACCATGGCTTTATTCAATGAAGACGAACATCTGTACATCACAGTTACCGAACCAGTTGCAAATGATTCTACGAATACAACATCATCGCAGGATATTGCCGTTGGAGCGACGATTATCTCCCCTATCACCATGTTTCTGGCAGGACTTATCGGCAACTTGTTGGCGTTAGTAGTTCTCTATCGTACGAAAACGGAAATCCGACGCATGATGTTCTATACCCTGGTTGCTGGATTAGCCATAACCGATCTAACTGGGATTATTCTAACGTCACCGGTGACTATATCCGCTTACATCAACCAAAGACACATGCCTGGTGGAGATCGACTGTGTACATTCAACGCTTTCATTATGGTATGTTTTGGTCTATCCACGCCTCTCATAGTGTGCGCTATGGCGGTCGAAAGATTCCTGGCCATCAAGTGTACCTATTTCTATTCCAAACACTGCACTCCAACTAATGCAAGGATTACTATTGTTCTACTGTGGGTGTTCGTCTTCCTTTTTGGTGCTCTCCCATTGGTCGGTTTTGGTCAGTATTCACTGCAGTATCCCCACACATGGTGTTTCCTGAACTTCCGGACACCACATCCGGTGAACGCGGCGTATGGATACATGTATGCTGGCGTGAACCTTCTCATCGTGGTTCTTATGACTGTGTGCAACGTCGTTGTTATGTTGACTCTGCTGCATGTCCGGTACATCAGACGTGAACAAGGTCGTAACAGTCTGTCAGGTAATCTGCTGCAAGACAGTGCAGACGAGAACCGGATGTTTAGAGCGCATGTGCGGAAGAAGAAGCAACACGACGTGGAGATGCAGATGGTTGTCCTTATGTGCGTGATTACAACAACGTTCGCCGTCTGCTGGGCACCACTTATGGTAAGTAAAACACAGTGAACCACCATATATACAATAAGTCATTTTGGTAGCATTTTTCATTTCTCTGCCATCCACATGACTGTAATTATACCAGGTTTATTTATATAGCAAGTGCTGTGATAAGAAAAACACAGTGAGCTATCATAGACACATCAAGTCTTTTTGGGTAGTATTTTCCGTTTCAGAATAGAACAAATGCTTATTTTTCTCAATGACACCATTCGGTTATATAAGAGGAGTATGTTAAATACATAACAATACGTTAAAAATAATGATAATAATAAATGTGTCAGGAGGAACACACTTTGGTTATATCGATAAATAAGAACAGTTTATTTAGTGTGCCATCATTTTTACAATTAAATACTTGTATCTAAATTAAATAGTTGTATCTTAATCATTTTAAGTCAATCTTAAGTAATGGACGGTCTGTATCTTTCCGGTTTTAATGACACTTTTAGTAACTGGTATTATAAGTAAAATACAGTGGGCCATCGTAGAAAAAATACGCCTTTTCGGTAGCATTTTACATCTTAAGGTCACTTCATGTCATGGATAGTTGTGTTTGTGGCTATTTGGTTTTACTGGTACAGATAGCCTCTATGTCTATGATAAAATAAAATAATGTATATATTGCAAATTTATTGATCAAATCGGTATTCTTCCAATATTAGCGTTTGATGCTGACGTTTTGGTTTGTCAGAATACAGGTTTGCTGGATTGATTGATTGAATGGAAAGAAGGAGTGGCAAAGAAAGGCTGACAGGGTAAGGAAGGGAAAGACGGAAACTTATAATTTTAAACATCCTTGATTCGTCATAAGATGGGGGGGTGGAGTTATTGACTTAGTAATTGGGGTTATGTGAAAAGGTTAAAGATTGGTGCATTATAGGCGCAGATGTAGGTTTTCTGAAAAGGGTGTGTGTCCAAATTTGATGTTTGAATAGCCCTGGGAAAAAATTGTTAATTTTCATGTCTTTCAACTCGCAAAATATATGTAAAAAAATATATAAAATCTAGAAATGGTGGGGTCCGGACCCTGGATCACCCCTCTGGATCCGCTATTGCATTACAATTTGGCAAATTGACTGATCGCGTCAATACAGATAGACAGGTGGATTCGCATTGAGATAAATGTATGGGTATTATTCAGGCTACTTGGCGTTTTGTCGGTTGAGGGAATATTTATTCCTTACAACTTAATGTCAAGGCATCATTTTAACTGACATATATAATATTCTCTTCGTTGTCATTGAACCTTGCGTTTGTATTGAATTTAGCAACAACGACCATGTTTGCTACAGTAGCTTATATCCAGTCTTCTTTCTTGTTTTTCTTCTTTTTTTTTGTAAAAAGAATATTTTTATATAACATTGTCCTGTTTTTTAAAACTTTCTCTAGCTGATATTTATCAAATTAATTCTAGGGTCAGTTGATTTCTTCTTCCTTGGCTCACAATTACCAATTGTTTGACATTCCAGTATATAATGTGCTGATATTATACATACCATTGTTACCTTTCAATCGTGTCGATCGAATAAAAGGAAGGATAAGTTGTTTAATGATACTCCAACACACTGTTTATTCAACGGCATCGAATAATTACATAGTTATTGTATGTGTTATCACCACAATAAGTAACCTAAATTGTCAGAGAAATAAACGTTAATAAACCCATTATTGTTGTTGTTGCAATGCAAATGAATAGTTTAGTACAGACCTGAAAATAGATATCCAATCATCCCTAATGATCAACTCTAATTGCTCTAAATGTCGTTTCTGTTTCACCCGTTATCACTGCAGTTTGCTATTAACATTATGGAGTTAATTTGATGTTGCCTACATATTCCATAGCTAAATATTGTTATTATCACTATCCCAAACGATTAGAGTGTTGGGATGAATGATTTGATGACACCTCACGTACATAGCAAACGACAGTATTATGCACTTCAATATAAAATAATTGTTGATAATGTACGTTTTAGAACTGGATTAGAATATTAGATTATTATTTGTTTAACAGCTCTTAAGGAAAAATAAATAAACATGGGCTATTATCATTATCAGTGCCGTATTAACCCATGGCCGGGACCCTAGGCTTCCAGGTACTTCGGGTCCCTATCTGGTAACAGTGCCTCAGTAACAAAAATTAACAGCCCCTAGTACCTGCGGGGCCCTTATATTCAGCGTAGTCATCCTTAAAGATAACACGGCACTGGCTATTGCGGATCTTACTCTGGTTAAAATTAGTATTGGAAAACTCTAAGCAATGATATTATATAGCTAACTTGGTTTTTGTTCTATGGATATTGCCATTTATTGTTTGTAACATACTTCATATACCAAATAGGGCATTGTTTTACTACATATTGGACTATAGTTTTTTTTAGACTAATCAACCTTGTTGTTAAGTTAAGGCACGCTAAGGTATAGATTGTGGAACCAATCAATTGCATTTGTGGGGTTTAGACTTTTATATATTGTTGTGGTGTAGTATTTATGACCAATGGACTGCATATCAATGCTCTTACTTATGGTTAGGATATAGACTTTCTGATCAATCAACCTTACTGTGAAGGTATAGACTTTCATATAAAGGTTCTTTCTTATGGTTGGTTAGAGTATATAGGCCCGTAGGAAGAACTAAGAGTGGGGGTAGGGAGGACACTGATGAATTGGGTACAGACTCTACATCAGATTTTGGTTACAATGGCAAACAATATGTAAAAAAGGCGGCTCACGGGTGTCGCCCCTCCCCCCGGTTCCTACGGGCCTGGTATAGACTTTTTCACGAGTGAACCTTATGATTAAACCATTTATAATTTAGACAACAGAACATTAGAATTCCGATTTTGTGTTTGAAATCATTAACCATAAACATTAGGAATTGTGAGATGTTTTCCCAACCTGTTCTAATGGAAAATAATGAAGAAAGGAGGGGTTTGTTTTAATGTTTTTGTTTTTTTAATAACATCATAATTGTGTTATCATTTTTCAGATCTATATAACAATCACCTTAGCAACAGGCACATCGAACCCTGTGTTTGGTTTAGTAGCTGTACGACTGGCCAGTCTCAACCAGACACTGGATCCATGGATGTACATTCTTCTACGTAAGGCATTCTTGAAACGGGTGAAATATAAAATACAGAGATTATTCTGTCCAGTAGATCCCGTCAAAGATTTGGCGGAGTACAAGTGCAGACAGTATGTCCACGTTAGAAACCAACTATTCCACAGAAACCTGTATGTTGGGAAATCAGATGTTCCAGATCAAAGTGCTTGTCAGGAAGAACGTCGATCCCCGCCCCAGATAGTTCACGAGGACCATAATTCTTTACCGGACGTTATGAAAAATACAGATACGGGAAAAGCCGAGTCTTTACCGGATGTGACAAAACCGAGAAGTTCCGAACATAACGGTGCCTTAGATGTGTCCTCTGCTTCAGCTGTAGACCAGGCTGAATCTCTGGACGGGATTTATGTTGACATATTCAGACTTGTGCCTCTTGTGATAGTTAATTCAAACCTCATTTCGGACACAACGGGCGAGGAAGATTCTGGGAGTGGTATGACGTCAGGCGTTGTTCCTTGTGATGAGGGAACTGGGTCTTCTAACGTGTTAGCCGCGGATTCGTCTTCGTCAGGAGTGTTTAGTTTGACTAAGAGTGGTCAGAACATAGCTGTAGGTGAAATGACACAACACTCGGACATAACTCCAGTTAAACCAACCAGCAAGTAAGTTTCTCGTGCATGCCTGCAGACAGTTTGTTGCTCTTAAGATTCTGCAAGATGTACATAGATTGTGGATGCATACAGAATATTTGTTGCTATCAAGATTCTGCAAGAAGTACATAGATTGTGCATGCATAGAGAATATTCGTTGCTATCAAGCTTCAACAACAAGTAAGTTGATTTTGCATGTCTTCAGAGATTCTATTGCTCTATGACGATTCAAAGGTTAAAAGATAATAATGCTGCTGAACATGGTGGGTTTTGAACTGGTTTTATATGGTTTTGCTCCGAGTCAACAGGAATAGTTGAATACTAGTTAAATCTACTTTGAAGTAAGTTAATTCTGCATGTCTACTGTTATTTTGTGCTTTCTGAGTATGAGGGTGTCCCTGAGGAACGCTGCTGACCTTAGGCCAACTACTAAACAGTGTCCCCCATACCACCCTCATTCAAATGCACTTCGCGAGCCCAATTTTTTTTATATATTTTTTTTTTATATAAAGATTACTGTTATACAGAGGTAGTCATTACACCTGTTTTAAATCCAAACTTACCATATACCCCTTCCTACTGGATTCATCTATAGACCTCTTTTTCTAAATGCCTGAAAACATCATTTTTCGTTTAGGTTTGAGCTTCCCCTCTCCACCTCTTAACATTCAATGCCACAATATGACATTTAAAAGTGCGATGTCCAGATACTCAGCACCACTAAGTAACAGGAATGGAATGTGTAGCATATTATTTTGATATTTCAGCGAAAATATTGATCTTGTTTGACTTTATTAATAAATCACTTGCAAAGAACAACAATAAAAAGTGATACACAACGCATCTATTCATACATTTTTATTTTAAATATGGAAATATTACACACATATTATTTTATTATTATTGTTATTATTATTATTTTTACTACTATTGCACATTAGTTTTATTACACAATAAAAATATGGATCATATAAAAAAAAGAATTTCACGAAGAATATAAATATGCAAATCATTTTCTTCTCTGATTTCATGATTTGTGCTTGGGTACTCATTCTGTTTTTTATATTGCCTTCACTTCCATGGTGCGCACCCATTTTTGTCCTTCATTGCCATCACTTGCATGGTGAGCACCCATTTCTTTTTTCTTTTCCCTTGAATTGCATGGTGCACACCCATTTCTATCCTCAGTTGCTATTACTTGCATGGTGCACACCCATTTCTTTCTCTGTTCCCTTCATTAGCATGGTGCGCACCCATTTCTGTCCTCCAATGCAATCATTTCCATGGTGCGCACCCATTTCTTTTCTGTTCCCTTCAGTTGCATGGTGCGTATCCGTTTCTGTCCTCTATTGCCATAATTTCCATGGTGTGCACCCATTCTGTCCTTCATTGCCTTCACTTCCATGGTGAGAACACATTTTTGTCCTTCATTGCCATCACTTCCATGATGTGCACCCATTCTGTCCTTCATTGCCTTCACTTCCATGGTGAGCACACATTTTTGTCCTTCATTGCCATCACTTCCATGGTGTGCACCCATTTCTGTCCTCCATTGTCATCACTTGCATGGTGTGCACCCATTTCTGTCCTTCATTGCCATCACTTCCAGTGTGCACCCATTTCTGTCGTCCATTG
>JAULBS010106716.1:0-15486 GCA_032355785.1 Symmetromphalus regularis | reverse complement strand
GGGACGGTGCATATAAAAGACCCCTTGCTGCTTATCGGAAAGAGTAGCCTATGTGGCAGCAGTGGGTTTCCTCTAAAATACATGTCAGAATGACCACATGATTGACGTCCAATAACCGATGATAAAATATAAATCAATGTTTTCTAGAGGCGTCGTTAAATAAAACAAACTTTACTTTTTTTTGCAAGATCAGATGTATTCCTCCTGGCTGTAGGTTGCATGATGCTCAAATCACTTTCGGTTGGTAAAGAAGTGTCAACATTTCCATTAAAACTCATTTAACTACTGTATCAAGTTTTAACCCACTGAGGCAGAACACATTGCATTTAATTTTCACATGTAGAAGATTTAAACAGTATTTTTACTATATCACAGATACCTGTTAATTAATTTTTGGGGGATCCTATAAATTTTAATCATTCAGTTATACATGTTTACTAAATAAATGTATGTGAATTTACTGGGCAAACACAAAGTGACTTATAATTACCATTGTCACTTACAACTGCCAATTAAATCTGCAGTTGCTGTTAATCTGTGTTGATGAACCTATAACCAGTTTAGTATAGTGCAACCCATATCTGCCTAGCAGGGTCCTGCACATTGTTATTATCAAACCGTTATAAAGTGACACTTTGAGAAGAAAATTACCAACTGAAATAAATTGTAGAAAAGTGATTTAAATTTGTCTTTTCCATTAATTTTAATTATTTCCAATCAATAACTAATGATAGAATCCTTATATTTATTTCAAGTTTTTTTCATATATTGGATTTAAAAAATCCTTTAATATTAATTAAAAAAAATTAAAAATTAATTAATAACTTTTTAACAAGTGTTACTTAAATTAACTGTTTAAAAGTAATTGTGCTTTACATTAAAGCATTTCTACCTCTTCAGTATTTTTGTTTTAATTCAACTATATGTTGCATTAAGAATTTAAATGTATTAGGCAGAACATACAGTCCATATCTGGTGGGTGCAGTAATTCATTCACACATCATTCTCCTTTCTCACCCTTCCTCATAAAAAATCATATGTTTACAAAAAAGTCTTGGTTCCCATTCTTCTTCCTTGAAGTTAGTAAATTGCACTGAGCTTCATGCTATTAAATTAAATCAGTTGCTTATTATTGTATTTGTGGCTTGTGGATTAAAATGAATTCATTAGAATGTACAGTTTGAGAAAGAGGTTTAATTGTTGTGTCCACATCAGTCTTTATCCTTGGCTTATGTGTTTGCATTGTACAAGGCTTGGTTTACTTTCTCAGGCTTTATTTGCCTTATTTGGTTTGAATCTTAGTGTTCCTTCCATAATAGTTTCTCTTTGAAATTAAAGCTAAAATACATCTTATATACAAACAGATTAAGATGATGGTCAAGTTGTTTTGTTTGAGTAAAGCCCGGAAAACGTACACTTGCCCAGCTGGTGATATGTGGTTAAGGATGCATTATCTTTGTTCTTATGTGTCCAGTTGTAAGAAACTCCACCTTAAAAAAATATTTTTTCCAGTTCTGATAAAAAAGATAATTGTTGAAACAATTCCAAGTATAAAGTCATTTTATAGCAATGGTAGAATGGAGATAAACATACTTTGATTTATTTTAGAAGTAGGTTATCGTGGATTTGAAACCCCTAAATGTCACATTTAAAACCCCATGCTGATGTGTTGGGTTTAAATAGATGCTAGAATGTCTTGTACACTTGCACCTTCCCACAGATAATTAAGAGAGATGCACACGTTATCCTGAGGTTTTAAATGTGATATTTAGGTTTTTCAAATTCACGATAACCTACCTCTAAAATGAAGTCAAAGTATGTTTTATCTCCTAAAAATATTCTGTTTCTAAAATTGCATTCTGATAAATATGCTATTCTTTTTAAATATATGCAAGAATGTGTTGTATACTTTCCCATAGATAATTAAGAGAGATGCATACATAATTGAATCTTATAAATCGATATAATGATGTTTGCAAGCAATACATCTCATTTCCATATATATTTGAAAAGATTCACTATGCTACCACATGCCTCCTTTGTTTGTACACCATCCATTTTGTGAATGGCTTACTGTACACTATTGATGTAACAGTGTTGAAGGTGGCTGTGTAGTACTTGTTAATTCTAATATTGCTCATGCCATTTATTTTATGGATCATAACTAAGTCTGGAATTAGTGAGAAGCTTTATATTTGTACATTACACTTGTATTATTTGTGTAATGAAATGATAAATTGTACAAAGTGTATACTGTCAAGTGTTTTATCACCAAAACATATGTTGCTAGACTCCAATATTTGGTACACTTGCCCAAAGGCCATGTAATTTTTTTAATTATCAATTTAAGAGCAGAAGGTTGCAATCTAAATAACATTTTTACTTTTCCTTGATCTTCAAGCTTTTTGTCAGACAAATTTAAAGAGGATGGAATTTATTTTTTAAAAGATATTTATTTCCCAGTCCTCAAAATGATAATCGGCCGATTTCAGAGAGAAGGAAGAAAAAAATAATTAAAATTTATTTCGAAAATAAATATTTTATTCCAAAATTATAAAAGAATTTGTGACAATTTGTTGATCCAATGAAAAAATTGAAGTACTGACATCTGGGAAAAAGGTTTTGACTGAACCTTGTCCCCAGATGCTTTATCTAGGACAGTTATTTGGCCCCTCTGTAGTGGGAACAGAAGCAGTTTCCAGTGGTTTAATCAGACTAGAAATCGGTCTCCATATGCACAACTCCAACATCACAATAAAGTGCCTTTTATGGTGCTAATAGAATGCTCATTCCACTCGTCGGGGATCTCTAGTATGACAGTCAAGGCCATTAGCCAAACTATGGTTCGATTTTCCTCCAAGGTGGTGAATGACTATAAACCACACTGCCATGATATACTTGCATGGAATGCTTTGCTCACATGAAATGACAATTCTGATTGTTTAATTCACTGCTTGAAATTTTTAAGAAGGCAAGGCAAATGTCAGCAGAGGATGGATTAAAAATAAAGAACATTGGCACATTTTGGTGCTGCGGGCGGAATATTTTTTTATCCATTTTCTTGACTTTTCAGAGAGGTGTGTCCAAGGACATGCCAAAAAAGATCATTTTTTTCTGGGCTTTCCCCTGGTGGTGGGCTCAATGACCAAGCAATAAAAAAAAAAGTCTAGCCTTTTATAAACATATAAATAAATGTATTAATTTGAGTAAATACATACAATATAATGTTATTATTCTTACGTAACTTAAGGTTTTTTTAAAAGTGAAGGTGAACATTCCTAATTTCCTAATGATGCTTAAATTCCCAAAGCCATGGGCATTAAGTTAAATTTCAAAAATAAAACCCTTCTGTCATGTAGGTAACCTTCTCAGTCTTTGTGAAGCAGTTATGTACCAAGATGATATGTACCAGAAACGAATCAAAAATTTCAGTTCATGTCCTCTCGATAAAAGATAAAAAAAAATAGAGAAAAGGGGAGTCTAAACTTAATAACATAAACTGTAGACTGATAGTATATACTACAACATAAAAAACATGGACAAAAGCTGTCAAACACTTTTAAACACCATTTAAAACAGACAAGTTGTTTCATTCTCATGATCCTGAGAGTTGGACAGTAAATCATATTAGTGAGTGTTACCTTTAAATGCAAATGTTCTTTCAAAACCGAATATAGGCAAAGTTTTAACATCATTTCTGTCTTAAAATGCATGTACCCCAAATTAGATTGTTCCATAGATTTTTGTACACATAAATTTTCTGAGGAAAAGAAAATATTGTCCAGCAAATTGCCTTTAATAATTGTACAGTCCTAAAGCCCAGTGAGGATACGAATGGCTTTTAAAACTGGTCAGCATGTTTATTTTTGTGAAAGACAAACTCAAACCCAACATCTGAAATAACAGTTATATAGTTGGCACTTTAAGATCATAAAAAGAGTAATTGAAACACATTTTCTATGACCTACGGTTTCTTCAGACATGGTAACACTGCTGTGTACTGAAAGCAATTTAGTGTCTGTGCTATGTTGTTATAGGCCTAATGGAGTATTTCAAATTGCATATGCATGGCTGAAAATATCGGCAGATTCATCAAGGCTATTTTTTTGTTTATTTATAGTTTTACAAAATAAATAAATTGTCTTCTTGAATCAATATGCAGTCAGTAATACTCCATTAAGAAAAAGAAAGAATTTTGCTTTAAAAGATGTTTTTAATTTTATTAATATTTTTACCATCTTCAAATGTTTTTAAATAGAGTGTCTGTTTCTCAGCGAGATAATAATAATAATAATACCAGTATATAAAACTATACAAAAATGTTATGCACTGGCACTGCCAAGCACTGATATAATAAGTACCAAAATTTTATATAATGAAGAAATTTTTCTTTATTAAAATATTGAGTAAAAATAATAGGGTCAACCCCTTTATAATCAAATGCAAAAAAAAGCCCATAACAAACCCAACAATGTTTTTAGTCCTTATGCACAAATACATTTTTGTAAATCAGTGGTTGCTTTAAATATCATTAGGTATTAGGTAACAAACATGCATAGTTTTTTATTTAGCCGCTATTGCTAAGATCAGATAATACAATTGCAATATAACAATGAACTGGCTAATATGATTAAATTTTTAAATAAACCCAAGCTAACTATAATTAACAAATTATAGCATTACATTAATGAAACAAACCATCTGTTTTTATCTTATGAGGCACACACCTGTATAATTAAATCACAATAATACAATTAGCATAGACATGTGCTATTAAATTACTATTATTCAATTAGCATGTACTTGTGCATTTAATTAACATAATCCAATTAACAATTTGGTGTCTACTTCACAAGCTGTTTTGATTGGACCTGTGGTTTACCTGGCTCTGTCTGCCTTGAAGAGTATCTATTGTTGTTGATCACCAAAATGATGATGAGAATTATTACTCTGTATAAGACCTCTTTAATTAAAATCTATACTAAAGCACATATATCAACTTTATTGATCTTGAGCTTTGATCAAAAGATGTGTATGCAGATAGATAATTCTTTTTTCTCATCACTAGCTGTTTTATATAAAAATAGTTATAAATGAAAATTGTTTCTAGTAGACAGTGACACCTATCAGTGTGTTATTTTTTAAATGTGTTGGATCTTAGATTTGCAAATTAGTGCAGCCCATTTACTATCTCCTATCAGATAATCTGAAGAATTAAAGCAAAATTATTGTCTGGTGTTCTATGCAGGGTTACACTAATTTTAAAAATTAAAGCAAAATTAATATCTGGTAGTCTATACAGGTCATAATAGTTAAAAAAATTAAGGCCAATTTAATGTCTGCAAATACATACAGGGTCACACTAATGAAAAAAATAAAAATTGATATTTTCTAAAGAGTATTAGACAAAGATTGCCCCCATATTATTAAATTCCTAATGCACAACACAGTCTGGCTTGCATTATAACCACACCAGAGTGTGATTTTCAGCCTGGATTTCACATTCATACAGTTGTGGTCAAGCTAAACCTTAATGTGTTTTCATTAAGCATTGACAGTCACGCACCCTGTGGTTATAGTCTTCAAAAGGCATGCATCCACAAAGTCGTAGTGTTTGCTTAAAATATTAAGCAACACTGATTTGGTCATAATCTGGACTTGCTTACATTTTTACATTTTGAGATGATTTATGTGCTAATTGCCTTTATGACTTTGCATTGTTCACTAACTGACATTAGTGACAAATCACTTTGTTATTAGAGACACTCAGACACTGTAATTAGTAACTACATCATAGATGGGTCTAGTGATTAATTTGTAACAGAAAAGGTGTGAACGGTGTAATGATGATGGTTCCATCGTCTACAAGATTGTTTTGTTCAGGGTTCAAGTAGCAGTATGTGTTGTATCCAGTCCAGTCAGGCATTTTAGTGTGTGTCTTTGAAGTTTGCTCATGTTTTTCCACAAGTACAACTTGAAACAAATAATAGGAACATTGTTTGTGGCTATAATTGTTTTCTAAAGAAAATTATGTTAGTTGTGTTTTTAAAAGTCATTTTTGAATATTTGATTTTCTCTTGAAACATGACACTTATGTTTGTATATATATCTGTTTTAAAATATTTTGAATGGACCATTACAAAATATGTCCATTGTATGGATTCAAAAGTGCTGTTAATGCTTCATTAATACTTAGCAAGATTGAGCATATTGGGAGTGTAACTGAACAAAATTTAATGTTTATGGATTGATGCATATTAAAAAAATATACTTGAACTGACAGCTGTTTCCAGTTAAAGACTGTTTGCATCAAATGAAACAAATGCTTAACATATTTTATTTGATTTAAATATGTTTACAGATGTATTGTTTTCTACATGTACTAATTATGCAATACTTACATATGGGACATTTAAAAAAATAGATCTGTATGTTTTCAGACCATAAAGTGGAATTCAAATAGTTCATTATGTTTTTAAAGTGCCTGAGACAGTTTGTATTGACGTATGTCATTTTGAGGCTAAATTCTGTTTGTAAATTTATTTAAATATTTATTTAGCGAAAACTTTCACCCCTCAGTCACAAAAGTAAATATTGACTGTTATGTGTAAATCTATTTATAATGACAACAGATGAACTTGTTATTGTAATAAATATGTTTTTATTAATCATTTTAGTTTAAGGTAAAACTGGGTTCATAGGTTTTTATTAAACCATTGAAGCCATGGACACCGAGATAAAGACTCTGATGTCTGTGACATCATAAGGTTTACAAAAATGTCTGAACACTGTTTTACCTTCCACAATATATTTGTCATACTGATAATACACACTTGTGCTAACTAAATAATAATAACCTGTGTTGCAGCAGCATATTGCTCTGTCTGTGGTAAAGTGGATATAAGTCATCCTGCCTGTTTGGCAGCAGCATATTGCTCTGTCTATGGTAAAGTGGATATAAGTCATCCTGCCTGTTTGGCAGAACATATTGCTCTGTCTATGGTAAAGTGGATATAAGTCATCCTGCCTGTTTGGCAGCAGCATATTGCTCTGTCTGTGGTAAAGTGGATATAAGTCATCCTGCCTGTTTGACAGCAGCATATTGCTCTGTCTGTGGTAAAGTGGATATAAGTCATCCTGCTTGTTTGGCAGCAGCAGCAGCAGATTGTTCTGGAGACCACATGTTGCAAATACTGAATGTGTGATTAAACAGTATACATGAGTGTCCTTAAACTAGCATTACTTTCTTTTACTTATATCACAATCCTCCATTACAGGAGAGTGATAGCTTACACTCATCTCACACTCACCTCAAAATGGAATCAGCATGTTTCTTAGCTTGTCTATAGTCTTTTTCATTTTATCCTGTGAAATGAGAAAATATGTGAAATTGCAATATAATTCTCTCCTATTTTTAAATCGAGCATATTATATTGCTACACAATTATTGTTGTGAACAGTTTTATATAAAAAAACAACCCATCTAACTGCAGTATGACAGGTATACATGTAGATGTCATTTTATTACTGATGTTATTAGATTTATATTTGTTATTATTGTTTGGTTTGAGTTTGTTTTGTTTCTGTTATTGTTGTTACTACTTATTTGTCAGAACACTCAGAACAGCCTACCTTTAACACACAAGAAGTCTCGTCAAACGATGTCCAAATGCGAGTCCATCCCGCTATTGATCACACAAACACCCAACAGCCTGAGCCACAAATTGTGCAAAATGAATTGCATCTTGTCCAAAAACGTGATAGCAAAGTGCCAAATACTCAAACTATGGAATGTGATACTGCAGAAAAATACACAGATGCCAAATATCAGCGGTTAAGTTCTGATGATGGCTTTGAGGAAGACCATCTCCATTTAGGTTTTGGTGAGTGGATTGGTCCAGTATATGCTTTGCATGTAAAAGTACTTGCTTGCTTATTGCTTGTAGATGTTAGGTTAATGACATGGTATTTTAAATGTTAATTAATAATAAAAGGCTACCCACTGCTATTTAACTGCTCTGAGTTGTTCAGTATTTTGTTTTTTAATTATTGTGTTTTCTATTATACAGTTTGGGTGCTATTTAAAGACTTTCTTCTTCTGTACTTTTCACATTTTTTATTTTTCTCTTTTAGTGTGTTAGTAAAATACTGTAGATTCTTCAAAGCATGTACTTTTCTCAAAATGAAAGTTATCTAGTATTTAAAATGGTAAAGTTGGATACTTTGATATTATTGAGATAAAGTATATGTATTTCAGATATTTCTAATATTGTTTTCACCTTTTCTTGCAATCATGGATTGTTTTGCTTTTGGTAAGTTATGGTAATATGGGACGTTAGAAACTTTATAAAGTGTCATTTTTATGCAGGTTTTTTTTAACCACTGCCCATTTAATTTTAGCAAATATGCATAGAAATTTCTGTAGTATCCAAACTTTTTAGTCTGTTTGCAATAATATTAATAAGTAATTAAAATTAAATTATGTGTTTTCCAAATAAAAGAAAAGAGCTACAGTTATTTATCTATATATTGTTTATTCTATAATATATAGATAAGTTTTCATCTTGGTTATAAATGGTGTGTAAATATAAGTCTATAATAATAATACAACTGGATGTGTTAAAATATACACTATATTTGATTAAAACTAGAAGAAAAACATTTTTAAAAATGTAATGTGTTGTGCTTATTGCAGGTTTAACTCAAACTTTACAATCTATAGTGGCAACGACACCAGAACTTGACGATGATTCCTACGAGAGTCAGTTTTCCAATTCTAGTAACAAGAGAGTTTCCAGGTACATGTATATAACTTTGTTTAACATTTTAACTTTTAGACTACTGGATTCTTTTAAGTTACTTCCTCCAAAAACTGCATTAATTTTGAGAAAAATCTGTTTGAGAGTCATCTCATTTTGGTCAAATATTTTTACTTTAAAACTTAACAAAACAATAAAATATTATAAAGGTATGAACAAATTAATATTATTTTTGGGTTTTGAAGGGCTGTCTTTGTAGATGCACGGTTTGCGGTCTAGAAATGTGTAAAAACAAACAAACAAAAATGTATACATGTAGTCAAGATGTTGCAGTTGAAAACACTGGTTTCTAAAATATCCCTTGCTTCTATTGTATGTGATTAGGACACAATTTTCGAATTGTGTTGCAATCTCTATAATTTGCAGAGTGATACTGAACAAAATATTCCTTCAATTGTTTTAGTAAAGTTTAATTTGACGTGTTTTGAGTAATTAGTTTATACATGACATGTTTTACAGGAGAAATGACAACTCTATATTTGATGAGTTATCAACACAAGGTGCTGACATGGTAGGGGATTTTGGTGCTGATATTACAGGTACGTTTCATCAACAGTTAAATGCAATTGTTTGTTTTATTTTATTGTATTACCCCAGATCACGAAACTAGTCTAACATACAACATAACCGTGTAATAAGTATAATCTCGCTTGTTTACTGACATAGAAAGAAAGAATTCTAACAAAAATTCGCAATATAGAAGGATTTGAATGTTCCATATGTAAAAACAACCTCTTGTTCAGTGTTTGTGCATTTAAGGAAAACAATCAAGGATAATCGTTCATTTCTAACCTGGGTTACCTATTAAGATTTGTATTTAAGTCTGTAGCACTTACATGCATTCAGATAAAGAAAACAAAACAACATTGTTTGTTTAACAAAATTTGTAAATAAAAATTAATAGTAAACTGAATAAAAATAAAGTAATAAAAGATAATAAAATATTTTCATTCAGAACATTTTTCTTGCTAATTCATTGATGGAAAAGAAACAATTTTTTTTTTAAATTGGTAATTGTTTTACCTAAATGACTTCAGGACGAGGTGTAGACCCTAGTGAATTTGCATCCACAGGCAAGTATAGGGCAGGGCCGACAGTCATTTATATGTTTTGCATTGTGAACGTCTGTTGTCTTGTTAGCCTATCATTTCAGACTGTATAACTAGTGCATGGTGTCTTTGACTTACATTACAATGCTTTACAATATTTACATACATTTCTATTGTAGTGCACTTAGTACCTAGAATTCTTGTATTTAGTTCTTTAGTAATATCTCCACTTATGTCTTTAACTATATCATACTTTTTACTTTCAATCTTTCTTCCACCCATATCCCAAAAATAATAATAATGTTAATAATAATGGCGATGATAATAAAGTAGTAATAATGGTGATGATAATAATGTTGAACCAGTAATAGGCATAGTGACTAAATTAAATAATACTCATACAGTATGGCTATTCTTTTTTTGATTAGCAGCAAAGAATCTCTTTAATTAATTATATTTACCTTCCATAAACATAGTATCATATAACAGGCATACCAGTCATGAACCTCTAGATGGAATAAAAAACCCAGTCCTGTGTCTTCATTAAGAGGATCAATGTCCACTCATCCAGGTGCTCTATGTTATACTGTCCGGTCCTGACTGACATTGTGTTTATTAACAAATTTATGTACATTGTATAAAAGTTACTTATAACTCATTTACTCCATTTAAAAACAAAAAGATATCTCTAAAGAATATTACATAATAAGAATAACCTCTAGCTCTTTATTACTTGGTGCCACAACACGGGTATAATTTGCCAAAAATGACTTTTGGATTGTTTTACTGTTGATTACAAAAATGGGAATATAGCATATGTATGCCTATGCGTCTTTCATTCTGTTAATAATTTACAGAATAATTAAAAACAACATCTGTATTTTTTACTTTTAAAATAAAATACTACATGTAACTCTAAACATTTGACTTGTAATATTAATGTATCCTTAACTTTTAAACATGTAATGTGGCAATTTTATTTTGTCTATGACTGTTTTCTTTTGAGCTATTTTTTATTTATTTATTAGTTTATAAAATCAATTTCTGTTGATTTAAATTATACAAATGTAAAAAAAAAAAAACGTTTATAGTTGGGTCTATGATGCATGTACATTTTCTGGGATTTTTTCTAATTTACAAATCAAAATATTTGATAGAGATTATTCTTGGTATGAGCTAGCCCACATTAAGGTAAAAAACAACTATGTTTCCAGTAACCCGACCGACCCCACTTAAAAACTGCTGTCATTTTCGATCGTTTCAGGTTTATTCTGTACCTTTCGGTCATTTTCAGCCCTTTTTTATGGTAATCGCTTCCTGTATGCAACAACATCAAACATGCCTGCAGCGATCTTGTCTGTCAATGTAAAGAAATGCCCGCTATAATTAGATATTAAGTCACCACCATTACTAAAGGATTCTAAACATGACCATCTGTGAAAAGTAAAGCATTAATTATTCTACTTCACACATAATATTAATTTAAAAAAAAAAAAAAAAAAAACTATAAAAACCTATCTACCTACCGACCCTATTTTTTTAAAGCATGTTATAGGTCTTTTTTGTTTAAAAATTAAGTTTTTAATAAATTTACCAGTATTAATTGTTTTTGAAATTTTTTGAAAAGTCTGAAACAGTTCTTGATTCATCATATGCAAATTAGGTATCAATATCATTAATTTAACATATTTAACTGTTTACAAAGGTACTTTTATGACTAGTCACATCTTTGTGATAGGAAGTGCATGCAAAAGGATATAACTAATGTAGCTGCTTAAATTGTATACAATATACATTGGCCATATTTGGCCAGTATTACCTGGAAGGAGTTAAAGCTGTCTGAATTGTCAAAGGTTCCATAATAAATTGTAGTTAATAGATCTGTATAATTATATAGAACATGATTTGGATTATAAATATACTAATATTTATTGTTTAAAGGTAATGTATTATGTTGTAAAAAGTATTATATTTTAAGACATCTGTAGGAGATCTTATTCTTTAGAGTGTTTTCATTTTTTGTTAATTATTTTTTGTATCTTTTTGGTTTTTTTGTAATTTTAGTTTTCACACTGATATCTGTTTGCAGTTTGTCACAAATTGTAATTTTGTAATCTACATAGTACACCATACCTACTAACTAATCAGAAATGAAACTGAAAATCATTTTAATTATAAATTGTCATGGGTTTCAGTACTAGCTTTTCATATATTTGCAAAATATTTCCATACTTAATAAAAATGAGGTTATCATTATCAGGATTGATTTGGACAAGAAAATATCTGTTGACTGCAGCCTTGGTTGTTTGTTGAGTTACCAAATAGAAATAAAATGTTATTTAATATATTATTTGGTGTCATAGTATTTAGGTATGGTTGCTATGAATGCATTTCTCTGCATTATGCTAAAGTGTATTCCTGCATATTTCTTTATCCCCCTCACCCCACTCTCTTCTTAACTCAACAATGACTGCCAAAACAGATATTTGATGTTGAGTTATGCATGAGTGTTATGTTCTGTTGTCATGTTACAGATAGTGATGACGAAGAAAAAGAGAATGACAAAGACTCAATTGGTATGACATCACCCTTCTTCTTTCCATCATCATTCTTATGTAACTTTAGATCACTTTGGTTGTTGTATAAACTTCTCCATCATATAATAACAGTATATTCATTGATAACTATTTTTATTGATACACTCACCTAATAAGAAAAATGAGCTAGTGTCTTCCTTACTATAATGAAATAAACTGAAGATTTTCAATAACCTAGATTAGCTGGAACTATGGGCTAGTGGATTTGTGCTAAACTTTAAATATATGATTGGAAAATGAAAAAGCTTTTTATGTATTTACAAGTGATTGGTCAGTAAGACCCATGTTTCTGTACAAATATATTCATAACTGGTATGATGGATGGGTTAAATATTATATTTCTATATTGAATATTTGTTAAATTGCTAAATTATATTTCAACTATGATTCGAACAGCTGTATTGATCTTTCTTTATAGTTGCTATATACAACAGAAAATGTTTAACAGTCATGAGTTAATTCAAACTGGATAACATGCCAAGTCTGTAACAGGAATCAGAAACTCAGTTTTGTACCACTAGTTGGTAATAGTGTTTCTCTAAACAGGTTGCATGTGTGTGTTAAAAATAAAACCACTTGATAAACAGTTGTATTATTTGTTTGGCATATCAGCTTTTTGTTAATATGTATGGTAAAGCATTGTGACTTACCTTTAGATGTGCTGTCACATGTAAAACTAGAATGTAACTCGAAACTGACATATTTTTAATACTAGTGTGGATAAAAAATGGGTTGAAATTAGAATGCAGACAACCCTTCTGTATTGCAGTATTGAGCATCATTCTTTCTGAATCGCCATTTTATTATTATCCCAAATGGCTAACCTAGAAAAAAATGCAACAAGCTAATTAATAAGCTGCTTTAAAGTGTATCCTTGGAAGGCAACTGTTAAATGTGTAGAACTGCCAATGTTTTTGTGTTATTGCAAATGCATTAAAATTAAATAAATGACAGAAAAACCAATGAAACACATCATTAATAATAATAATAATAATAATAATAATAATAATAATAAGTACTGTAAGGCTGTATCCTGTTTGTCATGGTTGTGGTCTTTTGTCATTTCTTAATTCTTTCATCTTAGTTAATAAATGAATCATAAATGTTTTTAAAAATAGTTTTAACTATATGCATACAAAATATAAAAATTTGTGTGCACCGATTAAAAATTGTAGGTCCAAAGATTAAACATCAAAATTTGGTATTTATTTCACATTTTTAAAGAATGTAGTAACTAATGTTACATGATAAGGTTGCTTTCAGTTTTTAAATAGTATTTGTAAATCTTTGGCATGTAGTCTGCGGTGAATGGAATTCAGAAAACATATTTATTTTGTGGACAGTTGATTTTTTAATTTGTTTGTATCATTATATTCTGGTTTAAAAAAAAAAATTGTATGAATTGAAATTAATTTTAATAATGTTCTTATGTACTAATCAGAATTTTTTAATTTATTTTTAATGCTAATTTGTAAACTCACAATAATTGTGAGACTTGCCAATGACATAAATAATTGACTTTATTTAAAAAGTAATAATTTGCTTTATAAGTGGTGAGTACTAAAATAAAACTGGTTTAGTTAGATAAATCATTACTTGTGATGTAGCCTAGATGTGTCAGTGTTTGTGATGGTAATAGCTAAAAGCATGTTTACTAATCGTGTTTTGTTTTTTTCCTTTCCCTTGTTGGCACCAACAGTCAGTGACAGTTTCTTTGGTAAGCATTATTGTGTTATTACATAAACATTGTCAGGTTAAGTTTTTAAAATTAATGTGTACAGTGTTTTCTAATAATATGTACATGTTTACATACTAGCTATAATGAACCCAATGGGCCTATCAGAAACAGTTTGTTAATTACAAAAAAGTATTGTCAGCCATTTTGAATATAATATTTGACTACAGTGCAATATCTGATTTGATCTTTATCAATGTTATTTTATTAGTATTGATTTTAGACGGACATCTTTGTTTATATAAAAATTACAGCTGTTAAAAGAGAACATCATCAATTATACGTGGTTTACATCTAATATTCCATTTTTGCAATTGGATAACAAATATAACTGGTATTTCGAATTGTCTGTAAAAGTAGAAAAGTATGTTTAAAGATTCCCCTAATACACATTTTAATTATGGTCAACAGATCAAACCCATCTGCCACCACCTAAGTAACGTTTTTGATTAGCATCATTCAGTGTTGTTATATACACTTTTCCAGAACAATTTATGCCTGGGTCATATTTTTCAAAAGAACTAAATTAAAGGCATTTGCAGTTATGCCCCTTTAAGAATTTTTTATTTTCTGTTGTACCCTAAAATGTCCTCTATATCCTAAGATCACACTAAGCAATAATTGCAGTGCCCCTTAAATAACTAATTTCCATCCCTGTATCTTTGATATACTGATACAAGTGGTGGATGACTGCTTATTTTTGTTTATCTGTATCGTTGTGTCTAGTCGTCATAGAACACTTTGAATCCAAACTGTTTCATTCTTCGAGTGAATTGTCAGAAGCATGTGTAGTGTGAATTAAATGAGATTGATATGTCAAGTATGGAAGGACAGGATATTGGCTCTTGGCTTATTCTGGCAGGAAATACTGACCAGTGTTATATTTTCCCTGATCCAAGTCCACAGCTAACATGATTTTACTATGTCAGCAACATTTGACTAATAATTCACAACATTGCTAGCCCTCTAATAATGCAGTCTTGAACCATAGATTTATTTTCTGTAGTTTCCCATTTATTTCTGTCTAATAGATTTGTCAGTGCATTGATTTACACTGCTATTAATACAGATTAAAATCAAAATATTGTTTGTTATCAGTTCCTTAGTATTTGTTTTATAAAGGAAGCAAAATCTTTAGTTGTTTTGATCATTTTTCTGATAGGAACCCCTAATATTAAAATAATTATGTTTCATTAACTCTTCATGATCGGTATTTAAGCTAAATATCAGAAGAATGTGTGTACATCTATGTATTTAAAAAAAAAAAATAAATAAAAAAAAAAATA
>JAULBS010106705.1:0-15487 GCA_032355785.1 Symmetromphalus regularis | reverse complement strand
TCTCTCTCTCTCTCTCTCTCTCTCTCTCTCTCTCTCTCTCTCTCTCTCTCTCTCCCTCTCTCTCTCTGTCTCTCTCTATCTCACTCTCTCTTTCCCGTCCTCTCTCTCTCTCTCTCTCTCTCTTTATATATATTCTCTTTATCATCAACTTTGCTCTCTTGCTGCCCCATTTAGAAATATACGTAAACATGTATGTATGTACGTATTTGTATGTTGTATCTATGTATGTGCATGTTTGAGTAGCTTTCTTAAAGTATATATGTTGTGTAATTAATTAGTTTAGTAACTTTGTGTTCAGGGCCCCAGCCCTGACACAAATATGTCTCTGGGGAAATAAATATTTACTTAATAAAAAAAGATAAAATGATAAAAATACCTATAATAAATTTAAAAAACAACAACTCATAAACAACAGCAATAACAAACTATTGTATGGAATTAGGCATTCATAAACAATGATTTACATTTAAATTTCTTAATGTGATGAATAAAGAGATGATTTTAACCATTTTGGATCGTAGGATAATACTTATAATGATAATGATGATGATGATGATGATAATAATAAATAAGTAATAATAATAATAATATAATAATAATAATGATGATGATGATGATAATAATAATGATGATAATGATAATAATTATAAAATGTCAGTGCTAATGATGATGATAATAATAAATAAACAATAAATAAATAATATTAATGATAATAATAATACATAAATAACAATAATAATAATAATAATAATAGATAATTTAAAAATGATAATAATAATAATATTATGCACAACGACACCCCTACCTTCCTAAAAAGTATGAGAAATATTGCATCCCTTATATTTATCATCCACTGAAAATGTTCAAACCAACCGATTAAAACAACAAATCCATATAAATGGAAAAAAAAAAATACAAAAAAATACCTGTGCATTCCCGCCCAAAACGATTTCTTTTCACTATCAAATAACTTTAATCAATAATTTAATAATAGTTAATATTTTATTGTGTCAGTGTTGTACCACATTCAGACCTTACGCCCACCCCCATCCCACCTTCGCTTGAAGGCAAACATTTGCTACGCAGTGTGACCCTGGAGACACTAAAATTATCTTATCGCCTGTCTGCCTACTATTGTCATGGTGGCGATGGAAACAAATATATCCATGCCGTGGGCACAAACTACGTTCAGCCTTCTGGAACGTCTAATATAATCACTGTAACGATAACTTGTTTTCGTTTCGGTTAGAAAAAACCTTTCCGATATTTATTTTATATTTTATACCTGAGGTTATCGCTGTCAAGGTAACTTTTCTTCGTTTCAGTTAGAAAATGATTTGGGGTTCTATTTTAGACTTCATAAGTATAATAATCGTAAAAATTATGGGGGATCATTCTAGATAGAAAAGGAGGGTGAGGTGATATGTTTGTTAGAAAAGGAGGGCTGGGTGGTACGTATGTTAGTTACAAAAAGAGGATGTGGTTGTTTTAAACTGTTGTTTTGTTGGTGGCGTGTGTGATTTTTTTTTTTTTTTTTTTTTTTAAGTGTTTGGATATTTTGAAGATTAATGTTAATTGTAGCGTTTTTCTGGTTTCTATAAAGAGACCTCAAATACAATAGCTGTAAAAGACACAGCTAAACAGTCCATATTTGCTTTTGCTCGTTAACACCCATTTAATATGTACACGCATGACATAGTCAAATAGGCATTGTTTTCCGATCTTGGAATAAATCAACATTAAATTCGTCAGCAATGAAGTATTATTTTACAGGTAAATATGATATTGTTGATTTTCTTCATCGCCACCACCCCATGACCGCGAAATAGCACACACAAACAATGTTAACAAGCAAATAGGAATATTTATAAACCTAGCAGATACTGTGGAGAATATTTTTTTTTTTTTTTTTTTTTTTTTTTTTGTCATAACAGGCTAGCTTCAACGTGGAAGCGACAAGAAAGAACATGATTGGCAAGTAAATAAGGGGCGTTGGAATGAAATTCATATTGGAGTAGGGGGGGGGGACTGCATCCGTTTCTGAATATCAAAATTTGCTGGGGAATAGTTCAACGATGAATAAGGAACAACACCCTGAAATAAAAATATATTTTATAAACTAGCAAGGATTGTGTGGATGGAGCACCGTTAAAAGGTCTTAAAGGGATAGTTCCACGGACCCTCGGGCTAATTAATTTCCAACATTCAGATTGTGTAGTTCAGTGCTCAACTCAATTGGGCCACTGTTTAGGAGTGAGCACCAAAATAAGTGTCCGGTTTTTGACAAATATTGACAACTGTTTATAACATGAATAAAAATATCTGAATATTGTATATTACAAATAGAACACGTTCCTTGAGTTGTGTGGGGTCTCTATGAAGCACATACACAAATAACATGATGCGTATGTCATTTCAACAAGGAATTTGAACGTGTTATGTTCAGTGCTTCATACTCTTGGTACTCATAGCTCTTGAGAATGGCAAATGAGAAAAAAAGCTGAATTTTTTGTTTTGATGAAAAGAGAGAAAACCAATAAGAATGCACATTTCCTTTCATAGGCAGGTTTTAGTGATAACAGGCAAAAAACGGGTATTTTTGTTTGAGGGAGCGAACCGACCGATCTCGGGAAGGGCAGGAGCTTTTTCTGAAATACAGAGGGAAATCTTTGAGAGTCCTTTTCCTCCAACAAATTCTACTTAAATTGTTTTTGCCTGTCTTATCAATTTATTTTATATCATCCATAACCCCGTAGACGAATTCCATTAAAACAAATTGCCTCTAAAGTGAATTTTACGAGCTATGCAGAGATAAGCTTATGGGCGCAGCCATGTTGGATTTCCATGTGACTGCTCTCAACCAATAAGAGCTGCTTAACCACCAAACGTCGGATATGGCTGAAGTGTTCAGCGAGAAACTGAAATAAAGCCAAGCGTGATCATTCACAGAATACAGAGTGCTGACAGCTCACTTGTTTTTCACGAGAGCTGTTTCAAAACTATATTTTTTTTATTTTCCGGGAACATTTCTGCCTGAGATCGGGAGCTTTTTCATTGCTTAGAAGAGAAAAGGCAAAAAATATGGACCTCACCCACCTAAACATTATCTCATCGGATTTAGGCGATTCACAAAATCAATCCTGAGGAGTTAAAATCCGCGGAATTCCGCAGAGATTTAATAGATAATTTATTTAATAAATATTTGGTACATATTTTTATTTATTTATTATAATTATGAACACATATATAAATTAAATGTGCAGAAAAAGGGGTTAAAATAGCTTAAATAGCCTTGGCACCCCATAATGGCTTTTGTAAAAAGACTATATAAATTATGAAAAGGTTAGAGTAAAAATTATTTAGATTCATTTCATGTATAACTTACTAATATTACACGTTGATTTTAAAAGGTTGGTAGGCTTTTAATTGTTTTTAATTGTATTCCACATGCATATCTTAATTCTGGTTTGTTTATTATTTATATGAATATTGTGCAGTCGATCATCGTTTGGTGTTTAATAATAGAATTTCGTGGGGATTCCTTTGTTGACTATTAATAGCGATTTATTTATAGTTTGACTGTTATTTTTCTTAACCCATTAATTACCAGCGAATTCAGTAAGATTACTCCAGCAATAATTAGTATAATTTCTATTTCATTTTGTCGATTTTAAACGGGAATGTCTCTTTTTAATACTACTCAGCAGAATATTGCTATATTTTCTGATAAAATCATCTTTGACTCTTTCTTTCACTCCGGACATCCACCTATAGTGATGAAGCAATCCTTCTTCAGGAGACAGAACGTGCACTTGAAATCTATTTCTGTACATATTCCTGTGTACAAGATGAATCTGGACGGCTCGGACTCGGTCTGGAATTACTATTTGTTTGCTTCTTGAGTTAGCAGGGAAAATGTTTTTACTTCTCCAAACTCGCAACAGTGGTGTTACGCCGTATTTTCTCGCCTCTTTTGACTGATTATAACCTTGAGTATCAATTTTCCATTCAGCATTTGTTACAAAGAACGTGTTCCTGAACGATATTGAACCAACATTTGGCACACGTTTTCGAACACTTTTGATCAAAGCCATCCAGTTTTTATCCTTTCTAGGGAGAATAATTTCATCTAAGTCACAATATGCAATATATTCTGAAACGTGTAAATTCCTATACAAGCAATCGTTGATTATAACATTCTGACCATAGTAATGAATATCTGTTACAGGTGTGTCCCACTGCACTATTTCAAGAATACCTTCTTTTACATAGTCATTCAAAATGAGGCTTACTTTCGGCGTAGCACTGTGGTTGTAAATAACAAATCTTTGAGCACCAAGTATTTTGTTAATTTCAAAGAAAGAAATGATGTTTTCGGTTTTCTTGTAGTTTGAGTGAAGAGCTGGGAAACACACCGTTATGTCAGTTTTATTCCTTGATGGATATGTTATTTTTATCATGTTTGTTACACTGTTAGAATTGTTCACTGTGACCGACACTGCAAATGGGTTGTTTCCTTTGTTGATAGGACATGACATAATCACAGCAGAATAGCTGAAATAAAACATGAAATATATTAATACAAACACTGTAAAGGCAGTAGCTAATTAAAGCAATATGAGTATGTGTGTATCCTTTCGATAGTTTTGGGTATCTTAAATGTAATATTCGTTATACCAAGGGCGAAACCAAATTTGAAATGTACTTTTGAGTACCATCGAACACAAATTTAAAAATCATCACCGAAAAAATATTTTGATGAATTTCTATCGTCAGGGAACCTTGCTCATTATTAAATATGAAGTAAAATCCATATAAAATAAGGACAAGTCAAATGCTGCATTGTAGTGTAGAATGCCGTATCAATCATGGCGGGCAGTGCTTCCTGTATAGACTGATGGCTATAATAAACTAGTTAATGAAGTCTTATTATCTTTCTCTATAACTGACGTTGAACTTTATTTATCATAATAATCGCTGAATAAATTACATAAGTTCCGATGAGAAACTGTAGTGTAGTTGTGATTATAATGGAAATGGAAGATATATGCACAGTCTTGTTTGTCAACAGTATGTCAGTTTGTATAGACATTGCAAGCACATACCGTAGTTTTTAAGTTGAGTGATTCTATAAAAATAATAAAATGTGTTTGTTAGTTTAATGTTCTGAATCATCTAATTTTATTCAGTGAATTCGACAGTATCTAAAATATATTGAATAAAACCATCTGATATTTTGGGGTTTATTGTCATTTATTAAAATTTTAATCGGTATTTAGCTTTGTTTAACATTTCTAAACTGCCATATACTTTTAAAAAGTAATTCATCATATAATATATTGTATATTGAAGTTTATAATTTCTAAAGATGAAAATATTGACATTTAGTGTTACCTTTTTTTCATTACATCTGGCAAATACCATATATTCCCTTCTACTGTTTCTGGCTGTTTGTCATCAGAAGTTTTCCATATGTGACAGCGCATAGAAACCGTAGTGTTTAGCATTTTTGCTATTCCCATTATGCGTATTTTCCAATCCAAGTCATCAACATAAGCCGAATAAACATAGAAATAACATTGGTCGTCTGCTGATTGCCAAATCCGTGAAACAAACGTTCTTTTCTTCAGTGCAGACGACGCTGTCTGGTTACCCACACGTATCTGTTTACCAGCGTATTCACACTGTTGATTGCCCGAAATGTTAACTGTAACTTTACGATATCCACTTGGACGTGTTTTCATTGTCGTCACTGTCATGACCTTACCCAATATTTCTTTTTGGATGAAATCAATTTTTCTATTGGTACTGCCAGTCCCTAGTCTGTATATTAGAGTTAAGACTGGTAGCATACATGATATGCCTGCAAGGACAAGAAAATATCCGAAGTATCTGTGTTTCATGATCAAATGACCAACAAATATGTATGAGCTAGAGTTGCGTCGTTTTATCTGGGGTACAATAAAACACCCAGTAATGGCTTATAAAATTCCCCAACGATCTGTCTGTTGTGAGCGCTGTTGTATAGCTACTGATAATATATGCGCTACAGTTCTAAGTTGATATAGTAAGACGTGGCCATAGATAGCAGTCAACTGAAACGGTGACCCGTTTTATTGTGAAAATAACAAAAGGTCCCTCAGGTGTCCTTTCACCATGAACATGGTTTGTTGTGAAAAACCAGTTTGTTCAGTGCAACAAAAAAATAGTTAATAATTTGTTACAATAAATTCAAAAAGTAAAAAATGCAACCCCCACACATATCAAACCTCCTCCACCCATAAAAAACAACAACAATAACATATAACATTTTAATTTCCATTTAATCAAAATTTATTAAGAATGTTTAAAATTGCCCAAAATGTGAGAACTATTGCAAAATCGTTTTTGTTTAAACATGATAAAAACACTCAAATACTGTTTATCTGGGGTACAATCTAACTCCAGGTAAACGCTTAGAGAAAAATCAAGTCTGACTAATATGAGTGTTTCTGTATTGCTACTGATGTGTGCTTATCTTCTCAGATTACCTTACGAAGAGGTTTTAGATACCCGTAAACTGAAACAGGTTTGTCATAAGAAGTGTAGGAAAACAAATTAAGGGGTTATTTCAATCATGAACATGATTTGTTGTGAAAAACTTTAGTTAGCTCAATGTTACCAGTCAATATTTTAAAACGAAAGGAAAAAAAAGACATTCCACTCTCTTTTTCGCTCTCATTCTTTCTCTCCCTTACCCTCCCCCCTCCACACACATACACGCACACACACACATACACACACAACATATTTTCTGTTTACTTTTTAATCAGAAAAATTTAAGAATCCTTATAACTACCCAAAATTATAGAACTACTGAAAAATCGTTTTTTTTTAATGTTTAGATCTCAGAATAATGATAAAAAAGTTTCAAACTATTTTTTCTTTATGTTCACACAACCTAAAGTTATTTACGATAACTGAAAATAGCTCTTCAACTGATATCTCTAAGATTTTGGCGTGTGCTGTTAATGGGAAAATATGTATCAAAGTCCTTGCTTTAAATAGAGACAAATTACTATTAGTCGGTATGGCGGCAGTATTTTCCGTCTGTGATAACGTATCTCCAGAAAATCCATTTAAGAGGGCCCATAGAGCATCCTCGGATTCTTTAACATTAAATAATAATCATAATAATAATAAATAGAATTATAATATATATATTTTTTAATCGCTCTATGGGGATGGGGGGGGGGAGGGAGCCGGGCCACCAGAGCCCCTAGATCCGCCACTGTAAACACGATATTTCTAACACCAGATAACTACCAGGAGCGTAGCCAGAAATTAAAAAATTGTAAGCACAAAATGTCTGTGTGTGAGAAAGAGCAGATCTGGTAATCAAAAATGCATCTTATAAAATATTTAGTATTGAAAACATGCCGCTGAAAGAAATTGTTCGCACATGCTTACAGAGCGACAATGTAGCTAGGCCCAGAACTACTAATTGAGCGATCTGTCGTTACAAAATTCTTTCTCGTCGCATTTTGAATGACAAGTATAAAACATTTTATCACCAATACACAAAAGAGTATGTGAAAGAAAACCTATTTTACAGGTACAGTTTTGAACTCATACTGTCGGGTCGTGTAAATGGAACGGTTTACACAGCGCTACCTACTTATACCTACTACTATTAATATCCATCCAATAAAAATTTTAATATCTACATTATTTTCCTCCACCAGTTTTGATAGTTTCAAGGGAGATAACTCGTTCTTATATCGCTAGAAAAATATTTATATTTAGTCCAGTTGTGCAGTACAGTGTGTTCGGAATGAAAGACATATCTAACAGGTCAGTGATCGTGAATAAGCCAGGTGCGTTGCGTCGTGCTGAATACAAATTCTGATTATATATATATATATATATATATATAGATATATATCTATATCTATATATATAGATATATATATATAGATATATATATATATATCAATGAAGTTGTTCGTATACATTAACAAGTCATGAATTGATTGTTTGAATTTTAACGACTCCGCATAGCAAATATAAACATTGGCTATTGGGAGTGGGGGACTATGTTTAAATGATTTTTTTAAATTATAAATCACTGCATACAGGTAATTTACAATATGGTAAACTATATACAATAAAATGATAAAATAATACATATAATAAATAAAACAATATAACTATGGCAAAAAACAAAAACAAAAAAATTAATACAATATTTCAATATGATAATTTTTTTCCCCATAAATTAAAGATAATAATACTATTAAAACGTGTTTTAACAATTTAATAATGAGCTGTAGGTGAAATAAAAAAGATTCCACTACACCCTCACTACCAAATATACTATCTCTAACATGACTAAGGTGTTGACATTCTATCAAAATATGATGCATACTGGCAGTGCTCACACTGAGGTGGAGGGCCCTTTTTGAAAATAAAAATATTGGTCAAATATAATATTATATGACAACTTCACCCCTTCTTGATCGTCTCTAGGAATACCTAAGTCATGAAATGCTAATACAGTTTTCATTCGATTTACTTGAATTATATATAATCAACCAAAACAGTTACCTATAAGGACTTAACAGGGCCGGCGCCGCCTAGGTGGATGGAGTGGGGGGGGGGGGTAAGGGTCATTTCCTCAGTAACATACTGAAGAGATGTCACATTCTTACATTAAATGCCGTTAAATTATTGGACACCGTTATATCGTCATGTTTCAATAAGGGAGGTAATGATACAATAGTCAACCTCAAATTAGTTCTCGTTTTGTTTGTATGGGTTTTTTCTTTAAATTTTTATTATATTTTGAAAGGTGTAATTGTTTTTTGATATTTATTATTTCTAATCATTACATATAAACCTATTTTATTAACAAATCATCTGAATGACAAGTAAAAAGTTATCAATGATGGCAACATGCAAAATTATCAAATGCTCTACATGAAATAACAAGTTTGACAATTTCAATAGCAGGACCGATGACACAGAAGTACAGGACTCGTACATTTACACAGGATAACATGCTCAATTAAATCTTCACATTTCTCATGGAAGGAAAGAAATGGTTGATTGAATGGCACATACCAATTTCTACGTATGATTAAACGTTCTTATTCGAGATATGATCGACAAGTGTCCTACATTTGTTGTTATGACGAGATCCTTGGTTAAACATTTTGTGTTCTTATTTAATATCTTGCTTGGTTTATAGATGTTGTCACGACATTATTTATCCAAATTAATGCTCCTCTTCCATTTAGATACTACTGCCGTCTGTCTGAGAACTGTGGTTCCCACACTGGTGGCTTGAACGATGGAGTTAACACTGTCTGCAGATCGTAAACCCTCATCCCACACTTCATCCTCTGTATGTATCTCCATCTTCTGTATAACTAACCGCAACAGCTCGTGGTTCTTGTCAATAGTGCTGCTCATTACCTTAATCCTGTTCACAAATAAGAAAGAAAGGATTGCTATTTTAACAACATCCCAGCACATTCAAGACCGAATTTAGAAAGCCTGTTTTACTCTTAGACGTATGTAACTACATTAGGGGTGCAATGATATACCGGTATTCCAGTATATTGCAATATTTGCAGAGCGCATCACATACCGCGATATGATTTCGTGTATCGCGATATATCTATCTAATGAGTATCCAACTTCTTATAAAACCTATGACTATAACAGTAAGTTATAAACATAAAAGTTAAACTTAATTAAAACATATAAATCTACTGTGTCAATATATTCACTTTTTTTTCATCATAAATTGGTACAGGTCTGCCTGCCTGAGATATTTAGTAATTAGTAAGACAGTATAAACAGATGACTTTATCACATCTTGGTAATAATATTAATCAAACTGTATTGCGGTATGTATTATACTATGGGTTTGCTGTATCGCAATATGTTGCAATACGGTTTTGGCCGTATCGTTACACCCCTAAACTACATTAATGGTATAATACTTAAACACGTGTTTAAGAAAAGCATGCATTGTAAATGTTTCCCAATCTTTACTTCAAAAGAAACCTCGTTACCACCACATAGGCTAATCGTTTCTATTAGCAGCAATGGATCTTATATGTATTTTCACACAAACATGAGAGCACATACCAAGTCCTTTGATACACCAGTTGCGAACTACTGGCTGGAATACAAAATAGCCTAAATGGGTCTAATGACGGGGATCTGTTGTATGTCCTATCACTCATCAGTAGACACTCTATCTTTTTAGTTATGTTCTTTCTTCTGACTGCACATGGGCAACAGAAGAAACCTGTTTATGACATTTAAGACTATTTGTTTTGATAAACAGCATGTGGTCATTAATATGATCTTTCTAACAGACTTAACAATATTTGGTAGCACTACATGGAAACAGCAAATCATTACTATGCGAAATAAGATACTTCAAAACAATCTGGAATAAAAATTGAAAATTACAATAAATACTTGAATATAGTTATTGACTATAACAGCTGACATGCATTTGAGAACAGGCAGAGACAGAATGTTTAACGATCCCCCTTCACAACAAATAAACATTCGTTATTTTGAGAGGGAAGGGGGCCACACTACAGTAAATTGTGTCTACACCTAACATTTACCTTTGCTTTTGCTTATATATTTCATTATAAAGTTGTGAAAAGTGGGTCAGATCAGGATTGGTTGGTAGGTCATCACTGTGGTTCGTCACTTTACTCCAAAGCTGAAGAAGAAGAGACAAGTTAATTTAATCATTTATAATGACTCTTCCCGTGTCTTTTGTAGCAATGCTAACTACTTTGTTTTATATTTGACTTAATGCTGTTATCAAGTTCTAACATGGCTAGTATGGAAATCTTTCCTTCGAAGTTTTGAATTCAAAATATCTAAAGTGGCCGTCCTTATAAAAATTATGTGAACACGTTATGTAAAAATGTCCAAATTGGCAGTCCTCATAAAAATTTAAAATAAAAAAAATTGTGAACACGACTGCAGAAAATATTTTTCAAATAGTGGTTGCATTTCCCTGTTTTATTAGAAAATAAATAAATAACATTTTATTATGTTTTCTCCCACAAGTATGATAATAGTGTTTACGTACATTATGTAGTGTATTGGAACACTTATTTGGGTATATTCGTTGAGACACTTTGTCTATCCTCGCCAGGAGGGTTGCAGGTAGTTTTCTCTCTATGTCAGTATGTAGTTCAACCTAGATGAATTTAATTTAAAACAGCAAATATTAACAAATACATTCAACGTTTCTAATAACATTACGATATGTGAACGTCATCGCTAAGTGAAGCTATTTAATTTTTTTTTAATGCAGACATAATTTTTTTACCTTATAATTATATGTAAATATTTTTATATTTTCCTTAACCTTAAATGTGTTGATTATTTTGTATACCACATAATATTAATAAACAATTTTCACTTTTCTACTATCTGTCGGGAATTTACATTTAAAATATATTTAGTTCTAGTTTACCCCTTTGAATGATACCAAATAGCCGATTTTTCATTCATTCATTCAGTATGTGGAGAGGCAAATATCCAAATGCACCAACATTAAAGATGCACTACCACAGCTATAAATGTCATATTTTCCTATTTTTTACATATGATGTTAGTGATTAACAACTGTAAATTAATATAAACGCACCAGGGTATTTGTTGATTCATTGAGACCAACAAAAAGAATTACGATAAGATGTTCTACAATTATGTGTACATGATTATATAAAATGAAAGAATCCTAACCTGCATAGCAAGCCGCTTGAGTCTAGCATCTCTCTGAACGGCAACAATGTCACCAACAGCCAAACCAATCTGTAACAGGTTCATGTCATAAGTTGGGTAATTTCAATTATAATACTATAACCAAACACACAAATACGCACATTCGTTTACAGAATGTTGTATGAATACTCTTTAAAATATTCATCGGATTACTTGCATCCTTAAACAGAATGTTATTATTGGTTGTATCCATACCTTTTATAATAGCTTATAATTAATCATTCGTTTCTTATTAAATAGCCATCAACCAGATATTTTGAACATAATTATGTGTTACACGGACTGTATTTATAAGCAACGTACAATGACGTTTAATAACGTTTGTATGTACCAGAAGATTAACGAGCAGGATGGGCATGAGTAATATGAAGACCGCAAGAAACACCAGTGTGAGGTTACTGAAGTGAAGTGTCTGGTCGGAGTCGTCTGTGTATGGTCCATTAAACGTGTCCATGTAGTCCAACTCCAGCATCATCGTGGCAGTTCTCAGGACGGCAAGTCCTGGGCTCCGGAACGCTTTATGCTCCTTAAAGGAATATTATAAGATGTTCAAAAATTTACCACCTTTTAGTAATAAAACAGGCTCCTACTTAAAATTTAAAAAAGTTAAGCACCCAATCGCCTATGATTAATAAATCAATAAGCTGTATAGTTTCGTTAAACATTTTTTTTCTAATGATGTGGTTGTAACAAGAAAGTTATCACGTACAAAAAGTTTATTATAATTAATTACACGTAGCTACATGCATATAGTTAAAAGATGTTTCTTTTAGTTTCTCCATCTTTAAGTTGTTGAAGTACGTTGTTCGAAATTCAAATATGAATGGTACGCATATGTATCCTGTATTTATTGTGAATGTTGTATACAAACAAACAATTATTTATTTATGTATTTAATATGCATTTAATCCCTTCCCCAGCACAAACAATAAACATCGGCAAGTAATGAACTCACAGAATGGCTTAAAACATCACCGGATTAGCATTGATAGGCAGTTTTATCTTGGCCTCAATTGTTTAAAATGACACTTTTCTTAAGAATGTTTAATTGTTTTGTTTTGTTATATTAACAGACCATTTTACCTCTTCACTAAGCAGCATGAAGAAAGCAAGACCAAAAGCTATGATGAGAATGGAAAACACGCACAACACTTGAATTAAGGTGCGCAGAATTTCCAAAAACATCACTACATAGATTCCGAAGAAGTCAAATCTGAAACAGACGTAACATTAAAATATAATTATTTACTTCGAGAGTTATCTATTTCGTTAGTGATGGAAAAAATGAGTTCAAGGCATTTCACCAATGAAAATGCACTGTATTAGAAACTAAAGAATATTAATTAGATGACCACGATCTGATGTTCGTTTCGTTTTTATTTATTTCATTTTTTAATTTAAATATAAATATTTGTTTTTGGTTATATTTGTCTCACATACAAAGTTGTAAGTAATGTTTGTGTATACAGGTGTAATTAAAACTTGGCAAAGTATGTGAGACGCAACATATGTAGCATCGGTGATAGGTAGGGGTGGGTGGGTCAATAAAGTACAAAAACAAATCTGTCCTGAAGGAACTGGATACAGCATATTTAAAAAGAACAACACAAAAATGCTGTGAGCATAGAGGAGGGATGTAACCCCACCATGCAGAGACGCCTGAGTATATTATGTCCTATGTTTTATTGTTCATGTAATAACCATACCGTTGCAGGAATACTAGGGCGTTGAACCACGCCAGGAAAATGACAATTGTTCCTGCTTCCCACTGCCAGTGAAACGACATTCCAAACAGAAAGGGAGTTGTGAATAACAGTGTCAGGATGTACAGCGCCCACTCTAGCAGGTTCTGGGGGTCCGTGAAGTATTTTAATTTCTGAAATTAAAATATAATTACAGAAACATTGGAATTAAAACAAATGTTTTCTTTATTTTAGTAAATTTATTTTTGTCAATAAATATTTTCAAAAATGTATAAATACCACACTACAACTCAAACTGCTTAATAAAAGTAAATAAAACGTTAAGCTGATTATACAAAGATGAAACGTTTAAGCTATATCGTAGCATTAGATTCAACTGAACGCTGTATAATTCAAGAAGAAAAAAATAAAATCTAAACATTTGTTATTAAGGCAAAAGATAGTTAAATAGCCCAGGAACATGTCATGCTCTATTCCAAACCCCTCTTCTTTACGGCATTATAATTTTGAAACACACAAACCTGTGAAAACATTTGGGCAAATTCCTTGAAAATGTTCAGAGCACTGTATATAGTAATAATCCATAGCGTGATTGCATACATGGGACTGAACTGAAAAATGATGTATTAATGTTATATATTGATCTTTACTTCGAAATGTTAATAATGAAACATGTTTTATTATTTATGTTATAATACACACATTTATCTCAAATATATTGCAGTACTACATTGTAAATTAATATATAAAATAGTCCGAACTTAAACATGTTGTTCGTGATTATCATAAACACAAAAGTCAACAGAAATAATTTAATGCAGACTGTTTACACTAAATCTTAAATTAATACATCTGATAGAAAGTAGTCACAGAGTATATGAAAATGTTATTGGCATAACGATCTGGATCACAAATTTCTGCCATCGATAACTGTATATTAAGACTCTTGTTTTCAAATGTCCCTGATCCTTTTGCCTTTGACGTCTTCGTATTATTATAGCATAAAGCATCCAAGTGTTGGTCTTTTATATAGATTTTACTTAATCAATATCTTAAATAGGAACAACTGAGTATGAACATATATCATATGTTATATGACGATTAAACAAGAACATTTTTGAATTATTTATACACAGACATGTACAGTTAAACATGTCTTAATGGTCACACCAAAGAGTAATATAAGTGGCCGCTTAAGACAGGTTACCGCTTATTAAATAGCTGGCTATTTAAAAAAATATATGTACAGTTTTTTAAAATGTTATACCATGTTAGCTATATTGGTAATTAATGTATATAAGTATAGAAAGCTCCCAAACTAATATATTCTTTAAACACTTTAGACACACACTGAGAGATAGAGAGAGAGAGGATGGGGAGAGAGATAATATTATGAAAGAGGAGAGATAAAGAGAAAGAGATAAATGAAATGGGAGAGAGAGACAAAAAGAGAGCGAGAGGTATGAAAGAAAGTGAGAGATATGAAAGAGAGATGAAAGGGAAGAGAGAGATAAAGAGAGAGAGGTGGTGGGGGAGGTTAATTAAAGATATTGCCTTCGTCAAGCATACATTTCTTTAAACTTGCATACTACTGACGCTGTTATCACTGGTAGCATGCATCACGCTAGTATATAATCTATGTACATAGAGCAGCTATTACATAACCTGATCCACACTACTTATTTGGTTTACTGAACATCATAAATACACTGAGGGGAACAACGACTACTTATGGCAGGTGTGGAGGGCGGCGCTCATTTTTATAAAGACTAGGTAGTCGTTATGCTCCGAAGACATTGTTCAACTATACAACACGAAATTAAAAGTGTTTCAATTGTATTATTCATAATTTTGTCAGCGTGACAAATTACAGACATTCCCATATTGTGTAACATGGCGAGAAAGCTAAGAGTTGTAAATAAACGTGCAACCATTATGCAATGAGATAACGCTCCAGGCAATTGTTAAAAGAT
>JAULBS010106672.1:0-15488 GCA_032355785.1 Symmetromphalus regularis | reverse complement strand
GAGATTAAAAATCCCATGCCTCGACTGAGATTTGATCTCAGTACCTACCAACCTCGAGTCCGATAGCTTAACCACTGCGCCACGGAGGCCAGTTTGTAATACTAGATCTCGTTTTCATATCACGCAACATTGTAACTGAACCATGGCATAGGGAATTCCACGTTGAGTCGATCGATTTTTTTTAGATTTAAACATTTCAAATTTCAATATTGGAACTCCTTGTGGGGAGAAATAAATTGGTACGAAATGTTTGTAGAGTTACAAAAATATTCAGAAGTTTTAAAATAACGGTTAATGGGGAATACCTGTCACGTGACTCGAAATGTATATGTCATACCTTTTTTTCGGTGTATTTGTCCGTGAGTATAATTAATTATTATTTTTTAAATATTGATAATAAGCGAGATGCGGTGGTAATGTAAGTATTAGAATGAAGTATTTCCATGGGCAAATCAAATATTTATATTTGAAATTAATTCTTTGTTTAGAAATTAATTAGGTCACGGGTCCGTGGGAATATGTGTTTAATACTGTAAAAACCATGTCTCTCCCCACACTCCATACTGTCGTTTCGTTGTCCTTGGCAGTCAAGAACCCGCACAAATAGCACATTCAGAAACCAACCCTCGCACGTGTGAAAACCTAGTTTTTGTCCTATAAAGTTTTATGTTTGTTTACGGAAAATAATTGTCCTTTTGTGCTTAATAAGCGTCTGATGGTTCGCCGAATACAGTCCATTGCTACTAGGTGACAAATTATTGGAATTAATAATGCGAGATTGTAATGCAGGGAAATTGGGTGTCATTTGGGTCGGAATGATACTGTAATTAATCGACTCGTACGAAAACACCAACAAATCAATGACGTCAAGGACAGTAAACGTCCAGGGCAACTTCGCAAAACATCTTCACGAGAAGACAGTGCGTTTTTAAGACTTGTTCGGCGTTTTTCTTTTTCCAGCAGCAAGATCTTGAGAGATAGCTGGATTCCCAACAGGGCAATGTCAACGAGCACTGTAAGGAATCGGTTGAAGACCGCTGGGTATCGAGCCAGGATGCCTATCATCTGACACCAGCAAACAAAGCAGCACGTTTAGCATGGTGTTAGGTACGCCACAGATGGAATCTTACATTGTAGAGAAAGATTCATTGGTCAGACGAAGGCTGCTTTCGTCTGCACTTGACTGATTGAATAACTCGTGTATAGAGGCAACGAAACGCCGCCTATGTCGCCAACAACAACCAGAAAATCATTCCATTTGGCGGTGGTTCTGTGAAGGTGTGGGGATGCGTTTTGCATGATTGTGAGATGGATCTGGTCTCTGTCCAACGCAACCTTAACAAGCCAAGTCAGAGGGATACCCTGGAAACCGCTGTCGTCCATCACTTTGACAAGAGACCAGAGTTTATGGACGACAATGCTAGACCCCATCGAACGCGTGCAGTAATGGATTTCCGAAAACGAAATGCCATCACTACCGTTCCTTGGCCGACACGATGTCCTGACCTCAATATCTAATAATATCTAATACATAATATAATAATATATAGTATCTATAATTTATTAGATCAATGGCATTTCGACAGAACACAACAAATCTGTAATGTGTAATCGTAGTGTTAATGTTGTTATCAAGCGACGTATGTCGTATCTCTATGGAAGATAGTTTTATATTTCGTTAATAAAGTTGCATACTTTAAAATGCAATGTGCTGTAGCTTTTGGATCTGAAAAAAGTGTTATCTTGCTCAAAACCGTATCTCTCAACAAAGCAAAATCCAAGGAATGTATGAGACAAATCGTTGATATCTGCAAACCAAATAGCTATGTTTTGTAGTTAATTAATTATACTATTTATCCATGAATCACTGTAACATCAGGTGTTCGCGAAAGATTAGTTTATCCTACCGCACTGGTTCATTTGTCGTAATTACCAAATCTATATACATATATAGAAATATTCATACCGGGTTAGCGCTATATACTTCAATTAAAAAAAAACACTCTGAGTTTGAGCCGGTACTGCTTACAAATGTTATGCTTCTAATGAGATTAGATCTCAGTACCTACCAGCAAAGAATCCGATTGCGTAAAGTCCGATTTAGTAATTTCTACTCAATCGGGAATCCTGAAGACATGTACCGGAGCCAATTTGAGCAAAACTTATAAATTGTCCCACAAGTCCGATATCTAATATCGGCCCCAATTTAATAGTGCATTTGTTAAGATATCGAACTCGTGGGTGGTAGGTACAGGGATCGAATCTCAGTCTGGATTTATGCAAAACGGACAAACTGCATTTGCAGTGTATGCTGCTTTTATGACGTTTAGTTAAGTAGTGAGGACACACAAATGGTTTGTTCTGAAAAGACTAGTGTTGCTATTAAATATTTTGTTCCAATTAAAACCTTTTATTTTGCAGGACTGCTTGCATATCTCTTCTCTTTTTTTTTTTTTCTTTTTTTTTTGCCAAGACCACATAGGCAATGTAGAGTTAATGTATCGTGTTCATCTGAATCTCTCAAAGCTATTCGATCTTTGCATCGCAAATGGTGAAAAATACATCGAAGATGTTATTTATTAATATTTCAATTAAATAAAATGTTGTTCAAATATTATTATTGAAAATATACATTTTTCCTTTATGTCCAGACGTTAGGGACACCCTGTATGTCCTTCTTTGTTTAATTTTTTATTTTTATTTGCAGGTAATATTGCGTGGATTGGTGCAAATGATATTCAAGTAGAAGGTCAGTGGGCATGGGAAATTAATGGAAGACGTGAGAATTTCACGTACACAAACTGGGGTCCCAAACAACCGGATAACTTCAAGAACTTTGAAGACTGCGCATGCATTTGGAAAATAAACAATTACAGGTGGAATGACGGAAAATGCAGTGTAAGAGCGGAATTCATTTGTGAATATGGAGATGGTGCCATGTCATTACTAATTAATGACATATGGAGCGATTAATTGCAAAATTAAGGTTGCATCTTTCGTGAAATCCCGAGTCCGCCACACAACCACACCCGTTTCATCAAGAATTTTCGAAACCAGTCATTTACTTTTTTTTATGAGGACTGCCATCGTGGTTCGGACCGAATCCAGATCATTTTAGGACACTGGTATTTCACAATTTAGAGACAATCAATGTAACATCAACTCGATGCGGATTGTGTATATAGAAACTGGGTTAAATAAAAAAAAATTATACACTATATCAAGTATTGTATCTTATATTTAAACCGTGCATATTAAATTGCAGTACAGAAACAGTTGCTTTAATGTCCGGGACAAATTAACTGGTATGGAACTTATTGAGTGGCAGAGTAAACATAATTATTTCTATTCTTGCTATATAAAAGAAAAATATTTACGAATAGACCCAAGCTCTGTTAAGAGAAAGAAAACAATCGAAAATAATCTTTTTCACAGAAATTTAACTGCAACTTTAAATATTAATTTTGTTCTTTTTTTTTTACAGTATTTGTTTTTCAATATATCTGACAAATGTTCATACATTTTATTTTCGACAGTTATTTGTTTTAATATAATTCTATTAATATATTCCTAGGTTATGAACATAACATCACCTGACGAATATTATACTAAAATACATGATACTATTTCGTGAATATTAATCACATTACTTAAAGTATATAATAAATTAGTGTTATACTCTTGTTAAAGTGTTAAGACCCTAGGCGTTTTGATAATATTCTATTCAATACTGTTTTGTTTTCTTTCCATATACACGAAAACAAACCTCAACCCCAACACGTAACCTATAAAATCCTTTATCTAAAAGCCATGAACGTTTGTCATTTTAATTTCATATAAATCACTATATATTTTTAAAGACAAAAGAGCAGGCAATGAGGCTATGTGAAAGTCGTTATAGCCTTTTTCAATGAAATCAAGGTCACGTGCATTTTGTCGGTGTAGGTTGCACACCACCATATTATATTTTTGTATGCATTTCAATGTTATTTCTATGTCATAACACATTTCAGAAGAGGTTTTCCAGAACGAGGACATACTGTTGTTATTGATTATTGATTGGCAGTATGTCCAGTGTGCGACGTATTCGATGGAATGGAGCAAAGCTCTGCAATTTGATGGGAACAAATGCTTCGGTTTCCGACCAAAACATTACAAGAAATATCTAGATATACAATAAAATTGCCAACTTACAATATCCACTGATATTTGTCTACAACTGTATTTGTTTGATGGCCATTTTTTTAATGTGTCTGCGGTTGTAGACGAAAATCAATGGATACTGGGGGATTTACTGTGAAATGGGATGTAATAACCGCGAAAGTTGGCAATTTTATTTTGTAAGTAGAATGGCGGGTACAGGAAAAGAAAACTAACCATGATATTCATGGTCAGCAGGCATGATAGAAAGGTAAAGAAGACCATAGACACTTTCTAGCTAAAAATTGAACAAGAAAACATTAAAATTGGTCCATCTTTTGTCCGATAGAGGCACTGTCTATTGGACGTCAATCTTATGGTTATTCTAACATGTATTTAGAGGAAATCCTCTGCCGCCACATAGGCAACTATTTCTGATAAGCAGCAAGGGGTCTTTTATATGCACCGTCCCACAGACAGGACAGCACATACCATGGCCTTTGATTAACCAGTTGTGGACCACTGGTTGGAATGGAAAATAACCCAAACTGCAGATGGGTCCATTGAGAAGGATCGATCCGACTACCAACCGGTTCACAGGCAGACACTCTACCATTTGAGTTACATTCTGTTCCCTGACCCAAACCGAATGTAACCCATAAAAGTGTTTGACATTTCTACAACTGATAGGAGATTTGTTTTATTTTTCATACATATTAAGCTGAGTTGATACCAAAACAGTCCTGAAAGTTTGGGTTCTGCTGTCCAAATGGTCTGGTTTTTTATGACCTTTCCAAAATTGAAGTGTACATGTATCTTGACTTTCTTGATGGTTTGTGGTTCTGCGACGAGGAACAGTTTCTTCTCTCAGTCCATGTCTAGAGGTACTGATTTTCACCGTAAAAATCGACGGAAACATATGCACTGGTGATCGTCTGTGCCAAATCAATTTGGCGTAACATGTACAGATATCAGCAAAGTCAGGTATTGATTATTTTTGTTTCTAAAATGCGTCTGGAAAATCTGTTTAATTAATAAACTACGCTATTTGGAGTTGATTAATAATGTTTTTGGATAAAATCAGGAATTTTGTTTCAGATAGGTTTTTCCACGATTCTGTCCATGTGTCCGTGTTTCCATTATTGCAGAAAATCAGTGCCTCTACATGTCAACAGGAAAGACAATATTTTCTAGGGTACAGCACCACCAGTGGATGTTCTCCAGCATCCATTGCATTCAACAAAATGCACAGCACAGGTGGCCATTTCAAAGCATGGCATCATTGGACCTTTTTGGTTCAAAGATGAAAACGAATAGTCCATCACAGTGAACACAGAATGTTATCCGAAGTGCCTGCGACGTCGAGATGGTCATATCGAAAACATTTTGGAAAGGTAATAGCCGATGTTTACTTTTGTGCTGGGGGGTCGTTAAATAAATAAATAAATAAATAAATAAGACCCAAACTTTCAGGACTGCTTTGTTATCATCCAAGCTTAATATGAATGAAAAATAAAACAAATCTTTTATCCATTGTAGAAATGACAAACACTTTTATAGGTCACCCTGTAAAACACATCAGAAATACCATACTCTTTTAAATATAAAGTTTCTCCTATCAGTGATTCTTGTCATCTTTTAACATTTTTATTATGATTGCCACCAAGTAATGAATTACAAACAGACCAGGGTTCCACCTAGCATCTGGAAAATGGGAGTCATCATCACTCACAGGGTTTTATTTTGGGTGTCAAGCATTCAAAAATGGGAGCATTCAAAAATGGGCATCACCTATGATATATTATTTCAATTGCATAACTGAATAATTGTCTTGTTTATATTACATGCATATATTATATCCATTACAAGCTCGTAGGACAAATTTTCAAAGTGTAGGGGTTGATTTTTCAATGTGTGGGGGAGGGGCTAACTTTTATGTGTGTATAAAATGTGTTGTTCAAAACCGCATACATGTATCTATACCGAAAATTAAAATTAGGAGCCCCCATAGACCCACCTCCCTGGCCTCTACCAGCCTGCATTATCAGCTATTTTGGAGCGGGATCTAGTTCAAACGGTAGCATGTTTGCCTGTGAACTGGTCGGTCGTCAGATCGATCCTTCTCAGTGGACCCATTTCCTGTTTGGGCTATTTTTCATTCTAGCCAGTGGTCCACAACTCGATTATCAAAGGCCATGGTATGTGCTGTCCTGTCTGTAGGACGGCGCATATAAAAGATACCTTGCTGTTTATCGGAAGGAGTAGCCTATGTGGTGGCAGCGGGTTTCCTCTAAAGACATATGTCAGAATGATCATATATATAACGTCCAATAGCCACTGATAAGATAAAAATCAATGTGCTCTAGAGGCGTCGTTAAATAAAACTATTTTATCTCTATAATACTTATACATGTATATCCATTGTTTTTTCTTCTCATAAAAAACAGGTTTATGTGTATTAAATTTTTTTTACAGTCGTCTAACCGAAATATTTTGCATCAACCATGACATGCACAAATTTTATTTAGGAGAATTTTAGCGAAATATTGCGTAAAATACCCAGGATTCTAGTGTCATGTGAAACCCTGCAGACCAGTCAATCAGAAAAATGTTACCTATTATTTTGGAGGATATTTATTTTAACTCGACTGTTAAATGTGTTTAAGACAAAACTATTATCAATGACGGATGCCTGTGACATACAAACGGAAACTTGGACTGCATGTCCCGGATTGTCATCTTGTGATATAACTTTTCTTCATCTCGACGATCCTGGGATGGAGTGGTTATCTGTAAAAGTGTGAAGAAAACTTTAGAATTACAACCATGATCATGGGCACCAATCGCTTCCTAGAAGTTGGAAGGTTGGAGCCTCCCCTCATTTTGTTTTTGAAAATCCAAGGTTTTTCAAATGCCTTTTCCAGATAAAATCTTCAAACCATAACAGACCCCCAACGTACTTTGGGATAGAATTTTCAAACCTCCATTACATGATTTTGTAAATGTACTCATTTTGTGAGGAATTGCGAACCCATAGATCTAACCTTTGGTTCTATTTATAACCCTGTTTTTATTTCTGGTTCAAAATTATTATGGTTTAAGGGTCCTAATAATTTTTATTTATTTTCAGAGAACCATCAAAATTGTGCCCAACTTTACCTCACCTTTTGGCTCGACGCATTTAAATTACCTTAAATTTTGTATTTAATAAAATTCCCAGAATTTTTTATTGCAAATTGCAGACCTATATATTTTTTTCCCACCCCTTTCTTGTGGTGGATAAACGACCGGCATAAGTCAGACTTTGTATCCACAACAAGCATGTTTGAAAATTTATTTGATATAAACACGTTAATTCCGACATTTGACCTGACAGTCTTTTATTGGCATACATATATTCAAACAATTTGGTATATTTGCACCAAGACAACATGGCTAAGTGATACATTAATATCATAAAGAGAAATACTGGAAAAGATTATTATTTAAGCATTTTAATTTCAATTTTACGAAGCAAAAATATCTTCTAATATCCCTGAATACCTAAATATAGTTATGTCCCCTGCTAATATCACTGAATACCTAAATAAAGTGACGTCCCCTACTAATATCCCTGAATACCTAAATATAGTGACGTCCCCTACTAATATCCTGGTCTACCATATAATGTATTTAAATAATAAAAATATAATAATTCTTACATTTGCGAGTGCAGTTTCGAACTCGATTACTCGTTTCATCTCTTCACGAGCCTTTGTCTTGTTAGGGGCACCCAACAACACTCCTATAGTCGTCATGTACTCCAAATATGCTGATAACACCTTAAATATAAACAAAACTATCTAAATATAAACAAAACACTCTAAATATAAACAAAACTCTCTACATGTAAATATAAACAAAACTCTCTACATGTAAATATAAACAAAACTCTCTACATGTAAATATAAACAAAACACTCTACATGTAAATATAAACAAAACACTTTAAATATAAATAACCACTGTCATTAGCTTGAGAGTCGAACATTCTAGTGCATGACCACAATACAAAGGAAAGGATTGCTTAAAGATACTTCACCACCTTGTTTATTCAGTGGCTACTAGGTGTCAAGACATACACCAGGGTATACACATATAATTTCAATAATTAACTGAATGACTGTCTTGTTTATATTGCAAACATATATCCATTATCCACTATTCTATCTTTATAATACTTATACATGTACATGTACATCCATTGATTGTCTTTTCTTCTCATAAATAATAGATTTTTGTGTATTTAAAAAAATTGCGTCAAATACACAGCATTCCTGCATCATGTGAAACCCTGATACATGTATGATGTTTTGTGATTATGGTCTTTCAGAGGAAATCCACTACTGCCACATAGGCTACTCTTTCTGATTAGCCGCACAAGGTATCTTTTATTGGCACTTTCCCACAGACAGGATAGCACATACCATGGGCTTTGACGAACCAGAGTGGACTACTGGTCAGTGCAAGTGCTTTACATCTACCCACTTCTGCTCTAGGTTGGAGGCGATATCGAGATTTAAAATCCTATACCTTGACTGAGGTTTGATCCCAGTACCTACCAGCCTCAAATCTGACAGCTTAACCACTGAATCACTGGGGCGAGTTTAATTAAATAAAAAAAACCTCAACAAATGATACTAAAATTAAGAACATAATATTATTTAGTAAAGTTTGTTTTGTTTCAACGACGCCTCTAGAGCACACTGATTTTTATCATCAGCTATTGGTTGTCAATCATATGATCATTCTGACATATGTATTTAAAGGAATCCCGCTGCTTCCACAGAAGTTACTCTTTCTGATAAGCAGCAAGGAGTCTTTTATATGCATTGTCCCACAGACAGGACAGCACATACCAAGACCATTAATAAACCATTCGTGGACCACTGGTTGGAACATTATTTAGTGTCCTGGATAAATGCTGAACTAGATGATAAAGAAAGACGGACATCTGCCCAGAGGAAAAACTATTTTTTTTTTGGTTTACGCACATCAGTGATCTGATGAAATGATAGAAACCTTCTACAAGAAATGTAATTTACTTCCTAGTAGAATTCTGAGAATAATTGTGACAAATTACTTGGCGGAAACGAGAGCAGTGTAGTGTGTGAGCACAATCCATTTATACCAGTCTATCATATCATTCAACTGATTCGCTGGCTTTCTATCCATTGACATAAAGGATAACTCTTTTAAAAAATTGATTATGTATCCACTTACATGTATTTTGGCAAAAATTTTAATTAAATTAAAATTCCATTTTGGACCATTTTTATTAAAATTTCCCCTCCGATCATGTTAGAACCAGTGATATTTACAGCTTATTTAATTTTTAAAATGTCTTTCAATGTCAATTATGCATATTGCATGCAGAATGCAGCTGATGTCTGTTTTAACAAGTGTTAAAAAACATTCTTCTCGATGCTTGTAAATCTTGTTTGAAAAATCTATAATAAAAAAAGCCCCAAAGCAAACAAATGTTTGGCCATATCTTTTTCCTCATCAAATTAAGAACTGCAAACTGGAGAACTTTTTTTCATAAAGACAAGAGAAGAATATATTTACATTGAGACAGTTTTACAATGGATAAAAGGACAAAGAATTAATTGTTTTTCCATCAAATAAAGAATTGTAAACTGCAGAATGTTTTTTTATAAAGACAAGAATTTATTTACATTTAGGCAGCTTTACAATGGATAAAAGGACAACGAATTAATTGTATTTGCGTCAAATAAATAATTGCAAATTAGCCAAATTTAATGTTTTTTTATAAAGACAAAAAATTATTTACTTTGAGCAGTTTTACAATGGATAAAAGAACAAAGAATTAATTGTTTTTCCATGAAATAAAGAACTGCAAACTGCAGAATATTTTTTCATAAAGACAAGAATTTATTTACATTGAGCAGTTTTACAATGGATAAAAGGACAACGAATTAATTGTGTTTCCATCAAATAAAGAATTGCAAACACATTGTATTATAAGGACCAGACATGACAGTTTTGCAATAGATAACAAAGGCAAAAAATGAATTATTTTTCATATCATTAAAAATGCAACAATGGTAGAATGTTTCATCCATTTGAATCTATTTTCACAATGGATAAAAGGACAAAGAATTAATTATATTTCCATCAAATAAAGAACTGTAAACTAGCAGAACTTTTTTTTATAAATACAAGAATTTATTTACATTGAGGCACTTTTACAATGGATAAAAGAACAAAACATTAAAAAAAAATTTATCATAAAAAAGCAAAAATAGCAGAATGTTTTATCCAGTGAATCGGCTTTGTTTTCGCCTTGCAGAATTTCAAAACGTAGATCTGTATCCATTAACAATGAATGATCTGTTTTTCTCATCACACAATCTCAACCTGACAGGTAATTAAAAATGGCTGCCTACAAAGGTGGTATAGAAACCCATGTATTGGTATTATTGATCAGAGTTTTGTTTCTATTCCATCTACCTGGGTATATGTGTACCAGACAGGTTTAGAGGTTAAACTCTCTGACTCACACCAGGTAGGTACTACTGGCCTCCGTGGCACAGTAGTTAAGCTATCAGACTCGAGGCTGGTAGGTACTGAGATCAAGTCTCAGTCGAGGCATGGGATTTTTTATCTCAGTATTGGCTCCAACCCAGAGTGAGTGCTCCGCAAGGCTCAGTGGGTAGCTGTATATCACTTACACCGACCAGTGTTCCACAACTGGTTTAACAAAGGACATGGTATGTGCTATTCTGTCTGCGGGATAGTGCATATAAAAGATCCCTTGCTGTTTATAGAAAAGCAGCGGGTTTCGTGTCTCCTACTAACACTAACCTCTGTCCTGGACAGACAGCACAGGAACCTGGGTTGTGTGCCCAGGACAGCGTGCTTGAACCTTAATTGGATATAAGCACGAAAATAAATACAACAACTTCAGTAGTTGTAAAGACCATCTGTACACATTGTCTAGTTTTCTACATTCAGGATAAATCTGATACTTGGGTGATAGAAGTTGTTTGTAATTGACCTACGGCTGAATGAGATGCACCACATGTTGACTCTATAGAATTTATCATTCATTTTAGGAGAATCTCAATTAAACCTTCATTTTGCATTCTATTTTATTCATAATGGATAGAATAGTATTTGTTAGTAGCGAGCACACTTTACTAGTAAAGTAAAGTTTGTTTTATTAAACGATGCCTCTAGAGCACATTGATTTTAATCTTATCATTAGCTATTGGACGTCAATCATATGGTTATTCTGACATATTTATTTAGAGGAAACCTGCTGCCGCGACTTAGGCTACTCTTTCCGATTAACAGTAAAGGGTCTATTTAGATGCACCGTCCCATAGACAGGACGGCACATACCATGGCTTTACTTTACTAGAGACATATAGCCCACATTCTGGCAAATTTTACTGATGGAAAGATGGGATTTCTTGTAAATTGTTTGAACTTTTCTCTCTGTTTGTGGCAATTTTCAATTTGTATACACTGTGTTTTAGTATTATAATTATATACATTTGTCTCAATATCTTATGTTGTCGTTTGCAGTGATTTTTATTCTCTTTTTTTTCTTTTCTTTTTTTTGACAATTTTAGACAGAATCTAACCATTTTAGCTGCCATGGAGGTAATTTTTGGTTCTGCTTTGCATCTTCTGTTACTGTTTAATAGATTTTATCAAAAAAATGAAACGATAAAAATACTAAAGAGATTTGAAATAGATTTTATAACCTCATTTGAAAATGTCATTATGTCGGCGGGCATTTTGAATGTTTAACTATATGGTAACCATCTTGGATACAAAACTTTGTTCTGTTCAAACTGGACTTACTTAAATACCAGGAGCGTTGGAACGAAATTTAAATATATATGTATATACTGTATCTTCGCACAAGACAGTCAAAGAGGAGTATAGACAAATCTTAAAGATGTCGACTGTCAAATTAATATATTTCTGTAATTAAGTCCTAATTTATTTATTTTTTTATGAGGACAGCCATTTTAGCCATTTTAAAATTATTTAAAAAACAAAACAAAGTTACAGGCAAAATTAACTTATTTTAGGAATGACATCTTTTAACATAGATATATAACAGATTTTCCTGTCCCTTTGAAGCAGAGACGATTATTTTGATTTGCGTATTATACATATTTAGCGTGATGTCATATTAATTATTCCATTTAAAAATGTATTATCGCTATTTTGGGTCAGAACCAGAGAGGCAGTCATCATTAAAAAATTATAATAAAAATGTTATAAAATCTGTTGATTGCAGATTAATATTAAATATTTAAGAATATGGTTGTATTGGTGTGGTCTGTTATTAAAATATGTTATATTACTGAAAGCATCCAAAATGCGTTGTTAAAGTGCAAACTCCATAGTTCGTTTTTTTTCGTTTTTCGTTTTTTTTTTAAAGGGTAAAAAAATACCAGAAAAAAATACTTTTATGCTATTTTAGTGAAAATGCCCAAACCCAACGCTTGGTACTATATAAGGTTGCAGTCTATGTTTACTTTAGAGATTATACTCGCTTCAAGGGCAAAATATATGTGAAGTAACACCTCATAAAGACATAGCATGTTCGTGATATGTCTAAAAAATTGTGCAGCGAAGTCAACCTTTTAAGAAACTGCGTAACAAGAATTCAGCACCTACGTAACACATTCAACATTAAGTTGCGATCAGCTCACTTTAAAAGGTATTCTGTTTTAAGTTTTACTGTTCTGTTAACCAAAATAAAGTTCACGATTTTATGTAACTGACGGTTGCAAGGAACTAGCCAGTAACTATTTTATTTACATAGGCATGAAAAACAAACCCAAATATGGGGCGTAGCCAGAGAAGGAAAAGCGCCAAGTCAAACCCCGACGCTGTTAACTTGAACCATGTGGATAATAAATATCAGTGTCATGAGGGGAGGGGGGGGGGATAAAACAAATCTGTGGATATTTCCTAATGTTGGCTATGCTATAGCAAATTATAGCAGATTATTATTTAACTTCATTTTTATAAATACAATTTTTTATGCTTTCTTTATTATTATTTTTTGGGGATGGGGAGGGTGAGAAAATGTTTGTTTTTTTAATTATTATTAAAATTTTTTTAACCAAGTCCAATTATATGACTGTTATGGGGAGGACATTGCACAATTTTGAAACATGTTTCGAACAAAGGAGAAAATCTACTAAATTTTCATTAAAATTATTAATAATGCTCTATTTTCAGCTACCGCCAACATCTGTTTTTGTAACCAGTTGTTTCGTCACACGAGCTGTGTTGAAATTTGGTTAGTGTTTCGTGTTTACATTAATCTTGTCTACAACAGGGGTGTTGGAGCCGGGGGGTTGGAGGGGCAGCAGCCCCCCAATAATTAGAATTTTTAATGTTATTCTTGTGTTTTTTGGTAAAGTCAGTTGCTTCTTAGTATTAGAAGCCTCCCCCCCCCACCCCCCAATATGAATTTCGTTCCAATGCCACTGTACAATAAACTAACACTGGGGTAATGACGTAATCCATGCTTTTTTCGGTTACCATCCTTGATTAGTGGATTGTACAAACAGGTTGGATGTTGAAATGAAAGAACTGTTTACTTGATGGCTACCAACACAGTCATCACCATTTGCAATTGAATGATTAAATGGGCATTATCATAGTTGCAATCCTAAAAAAAAAACACAATAAAACCAACATTCATGCAGCATTTAGTTATATTTAATAGCGAGTACCCTACATTACTTTCCCAGAATTAGCTCAAAGCTCTGGTTAACATTTGTTTTGAAATTCAGAGTATAGTGTATTCCAGCATTCAGTTAAGTGTAAACATTACTATCAATTAAGCCCTTTTCACACTTTCGGTGGTGTCCCCTTTCCCTTTGGTATCCTAAGCAAGTGCTTATTAATCTTAATGGTTAATCTTAATGGTTAATGGGAGGGGGGGGGCAGTGGAGGAGAAAAAGCCTTTGGTGATTAAGTTCCAAAAAGTTCACTCATGGTAATACCAAATATGTTGTAACTACAGTAGTGAAACTTTTAGGTATCACTGGACCAAATAAAACTCCCACTGAAGAACATAGTAACATTTTCCAAAGTAAAGTTTCTTTTATTTAACAATGGCTCTAGAACACAATGATTTATATTTTATCATCGGTTATTGGACGTCATTCTGACATAAGTATTTAGAGGAAACCCGCTGTCGCCACATAGGTTACTCTTTCCAATAAGCAGCAAGGGGTCTTTTATGACCCATCCCACAGACAGGACAGCACATACCACAGCCTTTGAGGAACCAGTTGTGGACCACTGGCTGGAATTGAAAATAGTCCAAACTGAAAATGGTCCACTGAGAAGGATCAATCCGGCGACCAACTGGTTCACAGACGGACTGGTATACTAGAGGGTATGCTCTATATTTCAACATTAATATTATTAGGAGGACTGCCACCAATTCCTATCTGTATTTTAAAATTTGTTTAAAAAAAAAATGTTTATTAGCATGAACTGCCACTTTACATTATTTTGATACACAGGCGGACACTCTACCATTTGAGCTACATCCCGCTCCTAACTTTTTCCAATAAAAGTAATAGAAGCAACATTTCAAACCACCTACAGTGTGGTACCCACTGATGAATACTACACCAAGAAACTATGCGGTCACATAGCTTTTTAATGACTTACAATTCGTTTACATTCAGTAGTCTCCTCTGCACAAAATGCCAACTGCAATTTTTATTTCCACCCCAGGTACCAACAAGTGCCAAGTGTCACTGGTGTAATAATTGTTTAGCTAATTAAACACAATCAAATGAAAGGGTATGTTCCATAGTATTTGTACAAATAATTACCATCACACATACTCACCAATCACAGCTGTTTCATTCATTTCGGATAGATTTGCCGGTGCACCTCCAACTATGACCTCAAGAATCATGTGATTTGGTACAATACAACCTATACATCATAGCTGTTAAGTATCAACCATGTAGCACATTCTATTTTAAAATCCCATAAGAACCACACAGAATTTTATTTGCAGCCAGGGATCCATTACATGCACTTTCCCATGGACAGGACAATACGTAGTATATTTTATCAGGTGAGGACCATTGGCTGGAACATAGCCATGACCGGCCTCCGTGGCGCAGCGGTTAAGCTATCAGACTTGAGGTTGGTAGGTAATGAGATAAAATTTCAGTCAAGGAATGGGATTTTTAATCTCAATATCGGCTCCAACCCAGAGTGAGTGCTCCACAAGGCTCAGTGGATAGGTGTATACCACTTACACCGACCAGTGGTCCACAA
>JAULBS010106661.1:0-15489 GCA_032355785.1 Symmetromphalus regularis | reverse complement strand
TAAAGTAAGGGATGTAATTCATAAAAATCATGTTGAATACTTTACTGACTAGAGCACTTCAATACAAACATTTTGTTTTTTCTTTACCTACAGTTTTAAATAAGATATTTGTGGCTTAGTCTGAAAAACTTGTAAATGCAAAGTAGTTTGCATGTTAAACTATATTTACAATACTCAACCAATAGTTTGCTAGAAGTGGTTTGACTACAGTGACATCACACAGAAACTAATCAAATGATTTCAGCTTGCGGGTAAACCTGATGTGCAATATAAACAAAAGCCTAAATTATAGTTCCTCAAGAAGTCAGCCTGAATATCAGACTTGGTCTTTGAATTGCATCAATGTCACAAAGTTACTTTGTTCAAAATTAGATAGAAACTGGAAGTATATAACTGCTTCAGAACAAAAATGGTGTAAGTTGGGGTAGCAGCTAATGGAGAAAAGGGCCAAAAACTATTTCTTACCTAGACACAAGATTTTATGTGGAATATCTTTTGATTTAAAGATAAATGTGGGATAGCTTCAGAAACCTTCATACACCCTTTGTGTACCAGATGCAGCTTATTAGGGGCATTCAGTGATACCAGTAAGTGCCAAACTCCGACTTGCATCCTTTGTTCTGAACAAACAATATTTCAAATTAACATTTATGGGACATTCATGTTTTTTTTTTTACATATTTTAATATAAACTTTAGTAGCAATGGAGTTGAAATGTTTAAAGAAATTAAAAAGATGTGACATTTCACTACATTAAGATTTGTGCTCTGGAATGATGATTTTTTTAAAGTAAGGGATGTAATTCATAAAAATCATGTTGAATACTTTACTGACTAGAGCACTTCAATACAAACATTTTGTTCTTTACCTGCAGTTTTAAATAAGATATTTGTGGCTTAGTCTGAAAAACTTGTAAATGCAAAATACTTTGCAGTTAAACTATATTTACAATAGTCAACCAATAGTTTGCAAGATGTGGTTTGACTACAGTGACATCACACAAAAACTAATCAAATGATTTCAGCTTGCGGGTAAACCTGATGTGCAATATAAACAAAAGCCTAAATTATTGTTCTTCAAGACGTCAGCCTAAATTGTATCAATGTCACAAAGTTGCTTAGTTCAAAATTAGATAGAAACTGGAAGTACTATAACTGCTTCAGAACCTAAATGGTGTAAGTTGGGGTAGCAGCTAATGGAGGAAAGGGCCAAAAACTGTTTCTTACCTAGACACAAGATTTTATGTGGAATTTCTTTTGATTTAAAGATAAATCATTAAATGTGGGATAGCTTCAGAAACCTTCATACACCCTTTGTGTACCAGATGCAGCTTATTAGGGGCATTCGGTGATACCATTAAGTGCCAAACTTCTACTTATACCCTTTGTTCTGAAGAAGCAATATTTCAAATTAACACATTTATAGGACATTCATGTGTGTTGGTTTTTTGTGGGTTTTTTTTTTTTTACATATTTTAATATAAACTTTAGTAGCAATGGAGTTGAAACATTTAAAGAAATTAAAAAATATGTGATATTTCACTACATTAACATTTGTGCTCTCGAATGAGGATTTTTTAAAGTATGGGACGTAATTCATAAAAATCATGTTGAATACTTTACTGACTAGAGCACTTCAATACAAACATTCTATTTGTTCTTTACCTACAGTTTTAAATTAGATATTTGTGGCTTAGTCTGAAAAACTTGTAAATGCAAAATACTTTGCATGTTAAACTATATTTAGAATACTCAACCAATAGTTTGCAAGATGTGGTTTGACTACAGTGATGTCACACAGCAACTAATCAAATGATTTCAGCTTGCGGGTAAACCTGGTGTGCAATACAAACAGAAGCCTAAATTATAGTTCCTCAAGAAGTCAGCCTGAATATCAGACTTGGTCTTTGAGTTGCATCACTGTCACAAAGTTACTTTGTTCAGAATTAAACCCTTTGTTCTGAAGAAGCAATATTTCAAATTAACACATATTTATAGGACATTCATGTGTCTTTTTTTTTTTTTTCCTTTTTTTTTTTTTTTTACATATTTTAATATAAGCTTTAGTAGCAATGGAGTTAAAATGTTTAAAGAAATTCAAAAATATTTCACTACATTAACATTTGTGCTTTCGAATGATGATTTTTTTAAAGTATGGGACGTAATTCATAAAAAATAATGTTGAATACTTCACTGACAATTGCCCATTTTATTGGTAATATTTTTATAGTTTTTTTCATAACTAGTACAAATGCTTGGCATTTTTTAATAAGTTAGTCTTAGAGCCTCAGTGACTAAATTCATTTAATATGTAGGATTGCAGTCAGCAACCAGTAAGAAAAAACTTGACAGGCTTGTTATTTCTTTACAGCTTAAAGATGAACCCGGTATAACAATAGCTAAAATGGATGCAACAGCTAATGATGTATCCAAGCCTTACGAAGTTCAAGGGTAAGATGCAAATGCTTACATGATCATTAAAATATAATATGTGTAGCGCTACAAGAAAAGGGCGCTAGGGACCAAATTTTCAAAATAGACTTTTTTTATTGATTCTTATAGAATAGAACGTCCTCTTTCAGAATTTGTAAGTTTAAAAAAAATATATCCACTATTTTCGAATTTTGACTTGAAGCAGTTCTTCATACAAAGTTTCGACAGTCGCCATTCAGGCAGTTATCTATCAAATTTAATTATTTAAACAAAATTAGCAAATTTTCTAGAAATTCGAATCACTAACAAGCCATCGATCGTCTGCATGTGTTATGACGTCAGTATGAGTTGAGAATAGCTCGTCATGAACCAGGAAGTAAAAATTACGTGGCATTTTTAAATCACGTTTTACTCTGAATCGACCAAGCCGCGGCGACGTACCTTTTCTTGTGGCGCTACACATATTCAGAATTAAATATAACATTAGAGAGGGGGACATGGCTCATTGATGTGTGTTGGGTTGTAACTTTGTCCATCCTTATTGGACTTGTGCTATTTTCTCCCAGTCAGTGATCCACAATTGGCAGATATTAGGCTGTATGTTGAATTTGGAAAGTGTAAGACTGACAGTAACTACATACTAAAAATTGTTCTTGTGTTTTAATGGAAACGAAGATTTCAGTTAGTTTCAAATTTGAATTTGTCAGTGTTTAGAATATAAGTTAACAAAATTTGGCATTGAAATGTTGATTCCTAATATGTCAGATTCAAAATATTAATGAGTTGATTGCTGTCACTGATAAAGGTTGTGCAGTTTGACCTGAGTGCGAGTTTAAACTCTTCCTTTTGCATTACATCTTGTCAGTGTGCTATGTGATGACATTTTCTTTTGTTTCAGATTTCCAACACTCTATTTTTCACCCAAAGGGTCGAAAGGAAGTCCTAAAAAGTATAATGTAAGTATATTTTAATATAGAACATTCAATGTTTTCTGTGAAAAAAATATAATATAGGTATTTTTTAATCTAGAACATTTGATGTTTCCTGTGTTGAAATTATTAGTTTATTTGCACTAAGACATTTGAATTTTATTCAAAAGAATTTATGAAGCATAATATGTGTGCATTTTTAATGTCTGAATGGAGAAATTCATATTTTTCAGACTATTTCTGTGTAAAAACAAATGTTTCAGGATTTTATTGGTTGTGAAGGTATTTTACTAACACTCGCTGCTTATAGGCGGCAGAAATGATTTGAAGAAAAGTTTAATAATTGTCACTAAGTTGTTTGTAAGTATCACTCAAAGTTGGTTTCAAATTTTGTAAACTTTGTTGCAAGCAGCTGAATTTCAGAAACTTGTGTGAAAGTACACCAGATTGCAGGAAATGTATTTTTGGGGGAGGTTGTGGGGGATGCCTACTGACCCCTTTGACCAGTGGTTCAAAATGTTTTGGCTCCTAGGCCACAACCTACTGCCTCCTGATGTCACACTGCTCTCTTCCCCTCCACCCAGGATCTTTCCACCAATCCCAGGGGGGTGGGGTGAGGCAGGGCGGTACTGCCCACCTTGCGAATAACTGCTTTAAACAGACCCGTCTTTGAATTAAAAAAATTTTTAATCTTTGCACTTTGTGCTGCTTCTTGAATAGGAAGTTGTTGTGGGTTTTTTTTTTTGGGGGGGGACAAAACTCTGCTTACCTCCCTGCTTATTAATTCCAGTGTTATCTGGTTGTAATTTTGTAAAAATTTATCTTCAGGGTGGTCGAGAAGTCGATGATTTCCTGAAATATTTGGCAAAAGAAGCCACGGATGAATTACAAGGATACAACAGAAATGCGAAGAAGAAGAAGAAGGCAAAGAAACAAGAACTTTAAAGATTGAATTCATATTTAAATCATCTAGCCTCATGTTCCTCAACATTTAATTGAACAGATTTCTTCAATTATTAACATAATTAATGCTTTAAAAATTATTTGTATTCATTAACTTTATTAATAACTCATTTTAAGTGGGTGGTTCATGATCAATTCAAAGCAGTTTTACTAAATTAATGTATAAACAGCATTATTTTATAATTTTTTTGAATTCTAGTTTCCTGTTAAGTACAAGAACTGACTTAGCAATATTGCTCAACAGACCATTCTGTGCATGCTTGGTGCTGAACGTAAACTTGACAATGATTCAAAATGTAATTTACCATACTAGATCTGCTCCAAGATTTATTTACCTGTTGCTTCATATCATTACTGTGTGACTGATGTATATTTTATTTACTCGTTATTTCGTTGTACTTCATCAGTAATGTTGAATAAAAGCAATCTTTAAAAGTACATTTCTTTCATTGTCAAACTTCGCTAGTTATTTGTTGTGTGCGTGTTTAAGGAATAATATAGCCGAAACATTTGGGGTGACTTTTTTAATATATGTAAAATTGGGTTACATAACATTTTTAGTAAAATTTGATGTTTTTGATTTTAACTGAAATAGGGACCACATTATTATGGAGGTTAGAAACGTTTTGTATGTTTAGGGTTCAACGATACCTCTGAGTGGAACTTTAGATCTTGACAAGTGACAGAAATTTACCGTGGCCAAAACAATCGTATTTTGTAAATTAAAATTAATGGCAACATTTTGATGTGTGCAGCACCGGTACAGCAACTGTGCTGCTGCACACCCATGCAGCTTAAAGGGAACATCGTTAGGGCCCAAAGTTTATTAATTTGGTGGAGTTTCTTTTATTTGCTTGTTTTGTAGATATTACGTATCATCCCAATTTTTTTTTTTATCATGTTGATATTGGTCCTTTTGTTTTATGCAATATCAACTCTCCAGGGGTACATAGTGATATTAAGTTTATTTATGATTTTATTGCATGAGAGAAAAGGCTGGTTAAATTAATGATAAACACATTAACAATCCAGGTTTTAGTTGAAGTCATACTTGTACATTCTGTATGTATTGGGCATTGAAGTGTGAAAGACATTTTACTTGTTATAGTATAGTCATATGTGCATCATTGTTTGAAATAAACCAAATATTCTATTACTTTTTGTGTTTTCTTATTTAATAATCTTGTTACGTTGTCAGTGGGATGTGATTCAGGTGTTTGTGTAAGGTGTGATAGATTGCAAGATCTGTCCTCATCGTGCCATTGTTCATTCTGTCCACAATGCAACACCTGCAGTTAAGAAAATGTTCATGGCAAAATAAATCCTGTGTAGAAATGGTGTCTATGGCATTTGCATTGGTAATTTTAGCATATTTTATTTTTAATAAGAAAAAATAGACCTAGGAATTTTTTTTATTTAAGACTCCAGCAAAAAAATGTCTCAAAGAATGAGAACACAGAATTGCAATTTCAGGACTTGATGGTAACAAAGGTGTATGAAAAGCCCTTGTTGCTGATGATGTAACTTTAGGAGTTTCTTAAAACATTTCAGGGTTCATGTAGTCTTAAAAACCTGGAAAAGTTTAGAAATTTGCAAAATACTTTTCATGGGCTTTGAAAAGTTTAGGAATTTATGTATTGGCCAAGATTTTTTTTTTTTTATCATGTTTATCAAACTACGTGATCACTTGTGATGCATTATGTCACTGAAAACCGTGTTTTTCACCATTAAAAATGTGGAAAAGTTGAAATTTGATGCTTGGAAGTCTGCAGGAACCCTGACATTTGTGAATGGGCGTATACTAAAAAAAAGCAATTGAAGTATTTAACATTAATTTTTATGAATTATGGCCCATACTTTAAAAAAATGTTCAAGAGATCAAATGTAGCAAGTCATTTTTATTTTTCATTAATATTGTGTTTTTTTTTGTCAAATTAAAAATGTTTGAGTTTGAAATGGACATCTACAATGTCAATAAAACTTGGATGACCATGGTTATAAGTTCATATTATGAACTTATAACCATGGTCACCACCAACCTCTGTGGGAAACAGAAATTTAACCAAGATTCTGTAGATAATTTCTGACTGGGTTGGTTATGTGTACTTATTTCCATGCTTAAGTTCAATTATGGTTCAAGCATGCTGTTCTGGGCACACAACTGCTTCCCCTGGTGTCTGGGACAGATTACAGTTAGTAGAAGACATGAAACTACTGTCACCACACTAATGTAGCTACTCTGCTGGATCAACAACATGGGATCTTTTATGTACACTATCCAACAGACATGACAGCACAAACCACAGCCTTTGATTAACTAGTTGTGGACCACTGGTCAGTTAAATGATATCTGGGTTGGAGCTGGTATTAAGATTTAAAATCCTATGCTTTGACCAGCTGAGAGTCCAGTAGGGTAACCACGGAGTCCGGGCTCGGTGTTGATATACATAAATCAACTTTAAAAAAAGTAACTAACTGTTGGTGCAATTATTGCACTATCTTGTGGCTGGTGATGTAACCAACAAAACGTATCACCAGAGAGCACAACTGAGATACTGGGATGAGATCTCATTCGAAATGTGTGATTTTTACTAGTACCAACCAAGAGCAGGGCTGGATTTATGCCTTGGGGGAGGTGGTGGGTAGGGCCTTAAACATAGAAATTAAATTACATGATAAATAAAACAAAAATGAATTGGAATGAATAAAATAGTATGGGGTCCCCCACTGGCAGAGAGGGAGGGCGGGACAATTGCCCCTTTATAAATCCATCCCTGACCCATCGTGAGTGCTCCCCAAGTCCTTATGGATAAATGTAAACCACTTACACCGATATATCATAAAATTGCAATGCCAACAACTACAAATTAGCATTTCAGTTTAAAATATGGGCAATATCGCATCCATAAAAAGTATTACGATTGAGAGAAGAAAATAAAAATGTGGTGTGAGACACGAAACGTCGGTTTAAAATTGTAATTAATACACTTAATTAACTAAAGTCAAAACGGTTCTCTTTAATTTATATCTCAGTTAAGACAAATACATCAATTAACAAAAAATTGGAGAGCTTTTAAAAATAAAAGAATCTCGCGTAGGCGAGATCTTTGGTGGCGGCTGTTTCAAAATGGCTGCTTATGACAGAAAGATTATCTCCAATGTCAACAAATGCATAACAACCTCAAAAATACGAAATACAGATGGCTGTTAATTGTAAGTGGTATGGTCACCCAATTAAGTGTAGTAGATAGTATGGTCAGATAACAGCTGTGGTTGCATTGCGTTTCCTCTCTTCATTTGTTTTGTCCAATGATTGTTTCCATTCTTCACAAGTTCAGACTTGTATTTGATGCTTTGTGTTACAGTTGTAGACCAGTATCCGTTTGAGGGCGTGCGTTGTGATTGTTTATTTTGGAATATTTGTTGTTTGAAAACAGTATGCAGTAGCTTCATATTTGTGCCTAGATAGATGATTTAAAAATATAATTAAGTCCACAAAAGAGCATGGTAGACAAAAAGATCGGAGAGATATATTTTTGAAACCAAGAATTACTTTTGGATTCCATGTTATGCTCTGTGCAGGAAGTTCACCTCATTGCTAAATATAGATTGTTAAATTTCATTACATGATTCTGAGTTAATTATCTTTATTGGCCGTTGTGTTATTAATAATTAATAAGAGACTATTGACCAAACAGTAAAGTGCTGTGGATTTAATTACTACATGTGTATTCCAAACTGGTATGTATAGTAACTACTTGTAATCCTACTATAATTTTATAAATACCACTGGTATGTGTACAAGTTTTCTTTGTTGTTTTTTTAAATAGTTTTTCTAATTTGCTATTGTTTTGAATTATATTGGTGATTTGTCAACATTACACTATTTACACCTGTTTTATATTATAAGAGATGTATAAACTGTTGGAAATGGCTATATCAGTGCTAGGCAGTGCATAAAATCTTTGTACATTTAGTTTTATGTTTCCTCCATTAGAAGTAAAGACAGTTTATAAAATAAAATGCTAGTTTAGGATGGAATATTTTATACATTTCTGTTGAATGGTTTTAAAGAATTTTTATCTTTCACAGGTCAGACAGGAATCATCGTTGCCTGTTTGAATGCCACTCATCGTGAAGATATGCAGGACTGAAATATGGGTACCTTATTTGAATGTCTGCGCGAGGCTCGACTTGAGAAATACTACCCAGCTTTCCGAGCCAATGGCATTACCCGGTCAGAAATGTTATCAAGACTTACTCTGGATGACTGCATGGCTTTGGGGATCACCTCACTGGAAGATAAGAGACGCGTCATAGAACTGATTAATATCATCAAATCTGTGCACACTGCCAGCAGATCCCATACCTCTTCAGTAATTAACCAAAGATCTGAGAACCTCACATCCAACACAACCAGACGAAACCCAGAATCTCGACAACGCAATGCAAGTCCAGCATATTTGCAATCTTTGTCAAATTCTCATGCTGTTGAGGTGACTAGAGATGTTCGTGACCGGGCTCCCGCGTTCTCTGCTGCATCATATGTTGACATACTTCAGTTACTAAGTGAAAGCAGTGATAGTGCATCTTCTGAAGATTCTGAACACTCCAAGCCAACTAGAAAAAACACCAACCGATCCAACAGCAGTCCTCCGCCAGTCAAAGTTAACCGAGTCACTGTGGAAAGGGTAAAACATAACAAAGGCTACAATTACGGTATCCCACATTCAGTGACTAAAACTAGGTCTAATACCAGTGGTTCCAAGTTGAGCTCTGGTGATGATAGAATTAGAGTTTGTGTTCGAAAGCGACCTTTGACCCGTCGGGAGATTAAAAGTCATGATCATGACATTGTGCAGGCTGACAATGCCACAGTTGTGATTGTTAATGAACCAAAGCAAGCTGTTGATCTCACCGCATTCACACTACAGGTTAGTGATTCTAATTATATTTGTTTTTTTACTTTTTCCAGAAACAAATAAGGCAGATTCGGTCCTTGAAATTTGTGATGGTAAGCAGCAATGCTGCTGTAAAAGCTATCATAACACTGATTTGTGACAGCATCTTACTGTAATCGCAAAGTCATAAATATATTAATATTTATTATGCATTTTGGCCTTTTCTTGAAATTTCCGTTGCAGTGCCACAATAAAAGGATTTAGCGATGGCTATTAAGTCTGCTGATGTTTTAATACAGGTTCCTATATGAGCAGGTTTGATTGTACATCTTTCGAACATCAGCAATTTAATTTTTATTTTATGATTGAGGTCCATGCACATAATACATTGTTCATGAACTATATAGGAGTTGACTGAATATTAATTTTATGATTTAGTTAATAAATACAAGTCACAGGCCATAGGATTTCAAGGACAACACTTTTTCTGTTCTGTGCTTTTGGATCATGGGAACCCATCAGAAACTGTTTCTTGGTTCAGTGAAAATAAATCGTTGGAACATGAAAATAATGGGAAGCAAAATTTCAATTCTGTGATTTTGGCGACATGTTACTGACATGATATTGATAACGATTGATACAGTGAAATGCAATGGCCTGCATCATATATTGTGCATGCACTATTACAGAAATTACTGAATATTAATTTTACGGTTTTGTTATGTACACATCGTACATTGTACACCTGTATAATAATGTACTATCAACTGAATATTACAAAGCTCTTTATTTGCTTTATTTGTAATTATTATTATTTTTTTTCAGCATGAGTTTTTCTTTGATGAGGTATTCAATGAGTCGTCCACCAATGAGGAAGTGTACCTTAGAGCCGCCCGTCCTCTCATCAGTTGTCTGTTTAACGGGTAAGTTCTGAGTTAACCTCGTCCACCAATGAGGGAGTGTACCTTAGAGCCGCCCGTCCTCTCATCAGTTGTCTGTTTAACAGGTAAGTTCTGAGTTAACCTCGTCCACCAATGAGGAAGTGTACCTTAGAGCCGCCCAACCTCTCATCAGTTGTCTGTTTAACGGGTAAGTTCTGAGTTAACCTCGTCCACCAATGAGGGAGTGTGCCTTAGAGCCGCCCGTCCTATCATCAGTTGTCTGTTTAACGGGTAAGTTCTGAGTTAACCTCGTCCACCAATGAGGGAGTGTACCTTAGAGTCGCCCGTCCTCTCATCAGTTGTCTGTTTAACGGGTAAGTTCTGAGTTAACCTCGTTCACCAATGAGGGAGTGTACCTTAGAGCCCCCCGTCCTCTCATCAGTTGTCTGTTTAACGGGTAAGTTTTGAGTTAACCTAAGCTGCCGTGTGTGTAAATGTACAAAATGACACTTTTCAAATAAACTGTTAGATGTTGGGCTTCAGGAAAGGTTAACTTGATGCTGTTTATGATATTAAATATTTGTAACACGTGGGGAAGGATAATTGTACACTGTATACAATATTTCTAATACAGGGGGATGGATAATGGGAGGGTGCATGGTTCCACCTAGCATCTGGAAAATGGGAGTCATCATGACTCACAGGGTTTTATTTTGAGAGTCAAGCATTCAAAAATGGGAGTCACATATGAGTAGTTGACATATTATTTCAATAATTAACTGAATAACTGTCTTGTTTATATTACATACATATATTATATCCATTAACTACTGTTCTATCTTTAGAATACTTATACATGTATATTATTTGATTTTTCTTCTTATTAATAATAGGTTTTTGTGTAACCATGACACGCACATATTTTATTAAGGAGTATTTTTGTGAAATATTGCATCAAATACGCAGGATTCCTGCGTCATGTGAAACCCTGAGGGTGTATATAATATTTGTAACAAACAGGTTATTGTTTGGTGATGGTGAGTAGGTCTTAACTAAGAAATAGAGCATTCAATTGATGTGCGATGAGTTGTAAAATTAATCCCTTTTAGTGCCTTTCTTTTTCCATCTAGTGGATCACCACTGTTATAACAGGCCATGGTACGTGATGTGCTGTCCTGTCTGTTGGAAAACTTTAAAAAAAAAAAAAATCACTTGCTTCATATTGGAAAATGTAGCCTAAATTGTGATAGTTGGGTTTCTTCTGAAGACCATGACACACAAATACCATGAGTTTGACAGTAGCTGCTGATTAGTCAGTGTGTTGGGGTGTCAGATAGAATGTTTTTTATTACAGGGTTCCCACAGTCATTTAAAAACCTGGAAAAGTTTTGAAATTTGCAAAATATTTTTCAAAGGCCTTTATTAAAACTGAAAAGGCAAGGAAAAGTATTGAGATTTCTACATCAGCCAAGATTTTTTCTATCATGCTTATCAGTGCAAGCGATCACTTCTTGTGATGCATTAAGTCACTGAAAAATAATGTTTTTCATCATTGAAAGACTTTGATTTTTTTTCTTCCCTAAAGTGTATAAACCCTGTCTTTTTATGCAGATAGAACATTCAGTTTTACCAGATTACAATTCAAACTCATGGCATTGTGATCCATTTGTACATTTTTACATACATGTGTGTGAGGTCTTTCTTTTTTTTGAGAAGTCATGGGAAAGTTTTGAAATTTGTTTCTTGGAAGTCTACAGAGACCCTGTTATTATTACCAGGATAGAAACTAATGCTCACCCCTTCGCCGGAGGTAAGTAAAAATCACTAGGGGTGAGTAAATCCTTACTGACAGTAGTCCCCTGGCCCAGTAGATATAATTTTCCAATCTTGTATTGCAAATTTGTATTATTTTGAGATAGTAGCTGTAAGACTGATAGTTTGCCAATCATACCCACTAAACACATTTATTTGACCAAAATGCACTTGCTGTATGTGCTAGCAGACGTTTATCCCATCTTTTTCACTTTTGGCTGGTTCTTTATACTCTCGATATGGGCTGACGGTTGAGGGTTGTTCACAGTTATCGACATCTATTTGGTATTAGTACAAAGAGTACACATTTTTAGATCCCCATCTTCCACCTCAACTAGCACACACAATATTAACATTTTAATAGTTAATTTAAATGTCTTAATCTTCTATTCACAAGCATATGCTGTGTAAAAAAAAAAGAGGAAAATATCAGTAATATTTGTGAATGACTCCTTACAGATATAACTAATGGGGGGGGACCTATTATTATACACCATCTTTTAAGTGAGTTCCTTGAAATAAAAAATAAAAATTCAGTAGCACGTTTTGTCTTATCAACATGAACTACACATTACATCTTAAAATTAAAATGGGGGACTAGTAATTTTTCGTGGGGACGAGTAACTTTTTAAGGCTACTACTAGTCTCCCAGGCGAGTGAAAATAATTTCTTAATTTCTGCCCCTTTATTACCCGACAGGTGGTTGATGTTCATTAAATATATTACTTATTTCAGAGCGAATGCTACCTGTTTTGCTTATGGACAGACTGGAGCTGGTAAGACGCACACCATGATGGGTAACTCCGAGATCCCAGGCTTGTACTTGCTGGCCGCTCAAGATATCTTCTCCATTATGGAGTCTGGACAGTACGGTACAGGACTGCTCTTATGGGTCAGCTTCTTTGAAATATACTGCGGTCAGCTGTTTGATTTACTCAACAGACGACAAAGGTTAGTCAGCTAAATTCATTATGTTTTGTTACTGTTTCATTGTTAGAAGTTTCTGTTAAAACAACCTGAAAAATTTGCACCATTTGGAATATCTGGAAATCAACTTCTTTAACAGCAATCATAACACAGAATTACAGTCATGGCATTTCCAAATATTTTTCTGGTCTGAAAAGTCAGAGAAGTTTTATTTGGGTTATAGAAAGTTATAGAAAATTAAAATGTTTCTGTATGATGTTTTTGACACAAAATATTGGAAATTTTTTTTTTTTAGATAAAGTTTTACAAATACGTTGTACATGTATATAATTTAAAAAATGTTTCAGATTGCATGCCAGAGAGGACGGGTCTCACAAGGTCTGTATAGCTGGGTTGATGGAAACAAATGCAAAGGATGTGTCGGCTTTAGTTCAGGTATGTAGGTTTGATTTTCATCTCTCTATAGAGTGGCATACATGTACCACTAATAATTAAAAATGTACTTCCATAAATTATTTATTGTTTACACAGATTGTTTCAGATAACTCATTTCGTTTTGTGTATCCCATTACTATATATGATGTTACATGAAGTTACAGTAAGTAATGTGTTAACTGAAAATACGTTTGTAAAATTAATGAAATGAAATTGTAGATTTATCTGGAATTTCTGGTTTTTAACCTGGGTATTATTTTAAGGATGCAGCAAAACACACTGGTAGAACATTTAGCTCAACTGTCATGGGTCATAAAATCAATCCCATAGGTGGATCCATTGGATAATTTACCATTCCAGGCAATGTTTCTGAACTGATAGAAACTGTTATGTCTTTGTCCATTGGAAAGGCTTATAACAGATCTCTTGGAAAGAGTTGTTACTGAATATTTATTACAACAGTAACTAATGTATCTGTCAGTTTCATTTAAAATAGTTTGTGTGACATTGAGAAACATATTCATATTAGTTGCTGACATATATACTGCAGCAAAAGAAATGGAAATGTTTGTTCAGATCCAGTTTAATCAAATTAGACACAAAATTTATAAAACCATAAAACTCATGTTGTGCACACTTTACACTTTTCTGCACATGCCTCCATTAAGCAAAACAGTCAATGTCAAAATATGGTTAACTTTTATTCATTCAAACATAGCAAATTAAATTTGTGTTTCTTTTGCTGTTCAGTATATTTACATGCAACTATCACTGACATTCGTTCATGTTTTAGGTTCTGGATTATGGGAACTCTGTAAGGAGCAAGGGAGCTACCGGAGTTAATCCGGATTCATCTCGTTCTCACGCTATTCTGCAGATGGAAATCCGAGACAGTGCAGACAGGAAGCTTGGCAGGTGAGAAGTCATTTTATATTGAGTTGTTGATTCTGTTCAAAGGTGAGAGGGGGATTGCTGTATGCTATTGTTAATACATGCATATATGAATTTTCATTCATTATAAAATAGTTAAAATAAAAAATATAATCAACATTATAAATATGGGTGTAAATCCTGGGCAACATGGTGGAGGTACACAACCTCCCCCCTCCCACCCTCCACGTTTTGGACAAGTTGGGGGATGCCTATATAATTATCCCTCCACATTTTGCTTCAAAAAATTGAAATTAAAATGCCTAAATAATAATGCTTACCAGTATTTCTCTTTATTGTATCAACGTAACACTTAACCATGTATTTGCTCAAATATACCGAAGTACACAGGGGGTCTATAATGGGATCAACCCCAGGAGTCATGGGGAGGGGGGTACATTACCTCACCTTTTGGACAGGGGAGATGCTCCTTCGTTCCCACATTTTGGATAGGGATGTATGTTGATATCATTCATTTGTTTGTATATACATTTGCAAAAAATGTATTTATGTTAGGATAAACTTTTGAAGTAACCATAGTGTGACCACCAATAGCCGATGTTTACCTTTGTGCTGGTGGGGGGCGTGTGGTGGTGGTGGTGGTGGGAGGTCGTTAAATAAATAATATGCTCTGTCCCCCCGCTTTCAGGAAGTGGTTTTCACCCCTGATTATAAACATACTAATTTAGGTGAGTTGGGGGTCTGAACATTGTGAATGATCTTTTGTTATTTGACAAGTAAGTTTATCTGTACATGAGAATATGTTGACTCATCTCCTGGTGCAGTGGTGGGCTACAGATCTCAGTTTTTGAAAAATCCAGACGAGTGATAGATCACACACCTGAAAATTCTTAGGCGAGTGATAAATTGCATGCCTGAAATGACTTATGCAAGTGAAAAAATCACCATGTTGTTTAATTAAATTTTGTCCATCTACATTGGAAAAATTTGTTTGATATGATATCGGAACAACACAGCTATTTTACGAATTATACCGATACAATGAAATCAGCCAAGGTTTTCCGAATGTCTTGTTTAACACCATAAACGGAAATGACTGAGGATGACCAAATGGAATCGTAACAGACTGTTCAAATGTTGTACGGATACCCAATTAGCAAAGCAAAGAAGATAACAGTTATATGTTTTTCCTTTTGAAAAATCATAAGATATGATGAGTTATGAAGTCAATATACTAGTACATGTTTGAAATATTTATAGAAGACTTGAGTTATTATGTAATGAGCTGACAAAAGTATGAAATTACATATTATTATTC
>JAULBS010106650.1:0-15490 GCA_032355785.1 Symmetromphalus regularis | reverse complement strand
AGAGAGAGAGAGAGAGAGAGAGAGAGAGAGAGACAGAGAGAGAGAGAGAGAGAGAGAGAGAGAGAGCGAGAGAGAGAGAGAGACGGAGAGACAGAGAGAGACAAAGACAAATAGATAAAGAGAATATCACCGCCGTTACACCACATTTGGCGTACCAATTTAGGGAGAAAAAAACACATAAAGACAGAATAACTATAAAAGGCAGGCAACTATTTTCAAACTGCATGACCAAACCAGAATTGATCACCCAATTACAGTGACCCAGACACTTCTTTCACAACTCTAAAGCATATCAATAATGGATGGCAATTTCAAGTCACGTTTCTAAAATGCCCTTGCCCAAGACACAATGTGGAAAGGAAGGCAAGCGCGGATCCATTGTCTAAGATGTTCCAATATCCCTTTGTCAGCAATTTTTAAAACAAATCCATCCATTTTAATGCTAAAATATCTTAAGACAATATTTTGACAGATCCCTCTTATGAAATGGCTATATTTGCGCCTAGATTGAGAAATACACGAGACGTATTAAATGAAGATTGAGTATCTCTACTACCGTCAGTATCCACCTCGTTGATCATGTCCTGCAGCTCGGCATCAGTGGGGTTCTGTCCCAGCGACCTCATCACAACGCCCAACTCACACGTCGTGATCGTGCCGTCGCCATCCTTGTCAAACAATGAGAACGCTTCCTTGAATTCTGAAATACGCAAATAGAATTATGTCAAACAGTGAAAACTCTTCCTTGAATTCTGAAATACACAAATAGAATTCTGAAAGACACAAATAGAATTATGTCAAACAGTGAGAACTCTTCCTTAAATTCTGAAATACACAAATAGAATTCTGAAATACACAAATAGAATTCTGAAATACACAAATAGAATTCTGAAATACACAAACAGAATTCTGAAATACACAAATAGAATTATGTCAAAGAGTGAAAACGCTTCCTTGAATTCTGAAATAAGCAAATAGAATTCTGGAATACACAAATAGAATTATGAAATACACAAATAGAATTATGTCAAAGAGTGAAGTTGCTTACTTGAATTTTGAAATACACAAATATACTCAACCAAAAAAGATAGTATGCATATTGTAATATTTTTGTTTCATGGGGTGATCACAGTAATGTCCATTGGCAACAAATACGTGAACAACTTGTGATATTGCTGCACACACACACACACACACACACACACACACACACACACACACACACACACACACACACACACACACACACACACACGCTCTCCTATATGGAGTGGTTATCTAGTTTCAGAATTTCTGCAATGATTGTCGTCTGGTTTATGAAATAAACGATTATTGTGATTATATGCATACTTTCTTTTTTGGTTGAGTTTTCATTTATGTCAAACAGAACGCCTCCTTAAATTCTAAAATACATAAAGAGAACTGCGTCGTAGTTTGAAATGTTAACTTTTTGTCTTTCACGATAGAACTTATCTTATTTTAAAGGTTAAGGTTGGAAAAGGCAATTGTTAACCAAAGGCGCAGAAATAATTTCTAAACGTTCAATGTCCAAGGTTAATTCACCCATCCCTCCGATTAAATGAAATTAGGAGTCATACTTTATAGGTACCAACACTAAAATGCGATTATCAGTGATGAACTGGATCAATAGTATTGTTACAACCAATCTAGTTTACATGCTGGACAAATTAACGATCCATAGGAGACCTTATTTTTTTAATGGAGCGGGATGTAGCTCAGGCAGTCGGTCGTCGGATCGATCCTTCTCAGTGGACCCATCTGCATTTTGGCTATTTTCCGTTCCAACCAGTGGTCCACAACTGGTTCATCAAAGGCCGTGGTATATGCTGTCATGTCTGTGGGGCGGTGCATATAAAATACCCTTGCTGTTTATCAGATAGACAGACTATGTGTCAGCAGAGTGTTTCCTCTAAATAAATATGTCAGAATGACCATATGATTGACGTCCAATAACCGATGATAAGATAAAAACCAATGTGCTATAGAGGCGTCGTTAAATAAACAAAGTTTACTTTTTGAGACCTTATTTACGATTCACTTTAGTCTGTTGAGTATGAGACAACTTAAAAAAATAAAATATACAAAAGCAAACTGTGATACAACAAATTCATCAGATTTATATATACATGTATTATTATATAAACAATACAATTGATTAATGATCTTGAAGTGTTTTAACAAATGATGGTAAAGTGTTTACACAAATGGATCAAAGTTAGTTCAAGACAATGTTCTCAAAGTAGTACTGTTATTGATTGTTAAGAGTAGTTAGACGAAGAGTAAACGAAAGGGCGGATTCACGGACTACAAATATGCCAACACCTAAAATTAAGAAAATGTCCACGGCAAAATAAATGTTGTGGAGAAATAGTGTCCACGGCATTTTCCACGGTAATTTTAGCGTAATGTATACTTTATTTTTAATAAGAAAAACAAATATTTTGAAAAATAAAATAAAAATTAGTTCGCGCCAAAAAGGTGCTGTGGAGATTGAAAAACTCAGCGACAATCTCCACTGCAATCTCCACGGCATTGCCGATTGCTGCTTACAATTTCTGGGGTTGATGTATTTCTCACGATTTTGTTCAAAATTCATGGCGTATGTACCCAAACACCTATACAATCTGGAAGTATGTATAATTCGCTGGCAAATTTAGATCTGGACACAAACCTACGCCATATTGATAAATTCTAAAACCTACGTTCGAACCTCCCATTTAATATCCCTGGATTTGCCACTAGAATGCACCAAGCGACCATATAACTACTTAATTATATACTTGAAACCTGAGTTTGTGACCACGGAGAGCGTACTCGAACCTTGAGCGGAAATAAGCATGTTGAAAACGTTAGGCTTGGCATGTTTATAAATAATCACAGTAATTTCCTATTATGATTCTGGTCGATTAATGTAGAGATGATAACAGAGGAATGCCATTTATTTTAATGTGCTAGCATAAGAGATAATTAAAATTAGATGAACGCAAATGTCCCCTGTATAATCATAATTAGTTGCTATGCGACCGGAGTACGGACCACTCCTATTCTGTGAATAAAGTTCCTATAAAAATAGATGAAAATTAATGTTACGTATACCGGCCTCCGTCTCTCCTATTAACACTAACCTCTGTCCTGAACAGACAGCACAGGAACCTAAGTTGTGTGCCCAGGACAGCGAGCGTGCTTGAACCTTAACTGGATATAAGCACGAAAATAAATACCACCACCAACCACCACCACCACCACCACCAAAGACCGTTGTTTCTCCCAAGCTTAAGACCCACTTCCTTAATAACGTTTTTAAAACAGTACATTGATTAGTTTAATCATCAGCTATTGATGTCAAAAACAGTTGGACATTTTGACACGTAGTCAAGTGTAAGCCAGCCTCAGACAGGCTTTGATATTTCCACTTATGCTGCAGTACGTTTATGTATCAGACCACAGTTCCGCAGTAAATTAGCTGTCAGTTTTACAGGATTCCCATACATATTTAAAGCGTGAAAAGTAAAGTAAACTTAGTTATATTTAACATTGATTTTTATCTTATCATTGGCTATTGGACGTCAATCATATTGTCATTCTGACATATTTGTTTTGAGGAAACCCGCTGTCGTCACATATATACTACTCTTTCCGATAGCATGGAGTCTTTTATATGCACCGTTCCACAGACAGGACACCACAGCTTTTGATGAACAAGTTGAAAATAGCCCAAACTGCAAATGGGTCCACTGAGAAGAATCGATTCGACGACCGACCACCTCACAGGCGGACACGCTACCGTTTGAGCTACATCCCGCTCGTATTTGTAGCATGAGGCCTCGACACAGTGATAATGGAGGAAATAAAAGTATAAACAATATCTGCTCACATAAAAGAGGATTTTATGAGAATAACCACTCTCACCAATATCAGACCTAGCACCTTTAAATGATCTATTAAAAGTTGAGGTCGCTTCGAACGTTGAACTATGATGCTATTCATTACAGTGTAACCTATAATTTGACGTTCATAACATAACAGAGGTTTTAGTGGGACCATAGCTGAACATGGACATTTTGTATATATTATTATGGATTGTTCTTGTTGCTCTATTTATTTATTTTTCTAAAAAGTAAAGTTTGTTTTATTTAACGGACGCCTCTAGAACACATTGATTTTTATCTTATCATCGGTTATTGGACGTCAATCATATGGAGGAAACCCGCTGCCGCCACATAGGCTACTCTTTCCGATAAGCAGCAAGGTTTTTTTATATGCACCGTCCCATAGACAGGACAGCATATACCACAACCTTTGATCAACCAGTTGTGGACCACTGGTTGGAAGGGAAAATAGCCCAAACTGCAAATGGACCCATTGAGAAGGATCGATCCGACAACCGACAGGTTAACAGGCATACACTCTACCGTTTGAGTTAGATCCCGCTCCCCTATATTTATTTTTCTATTACTGATTTGTGTATCAAATGGTTTCCCTTTTCAGAGTTTACATGATGAATCTATATCATGATTGAAGGTTTCGTGAAATTCAAGATAGCTCGAAGATGGTTTAACATGTAAATTTTGTATATAGTTGTATTTATTTGATAAATTACTGATTTGTGTATCAAAGGGTTTCCCTATCCTGATTTAGCATGATGAACCAATATCATGATTGTAGGTTTTGAGAAATTCAAAATGGCCGCTAGTTGTATTTTGTTCTAAGAACTTCATTATCTTGAGGTGGTGTCATAAACATGTTTGACAATACTATATTTTCATACGCGCATCCATAATGAAAATAATAAGTCGCAGTTTATAAAATTAAGTCAATTATTGACAGGATCTGACTACACGGTCGTTAGTCTAACAGTGTAGCAAACTGATGGAGGTGGGTCAGTATACGTGACTGGCATTAATCAGTAGGTTATATGTATACCGATATCACCACTGATTAATTCATACTCTCGTACACGCCGCATTTCTTTCTTAAATAATGCCTCGTTAGCGAAGCCAATATTCATGCACCAGATCTGCAGCGGACATCGTGGATCAATAGTGAAGACCATAAACAATATTCAGATTCTCTGGCAGGATTTTATTTGTAATATAAGGCAATGCAATATAATATAAGGGCGAATGCAGAAGAAAGAACATTTAGTTGTTTTAATAATGAAACGGGATGAGTTGGCGGTGGCGGTTTCCAGAGCTAATTACGATCAAAGTATAATACAAAAAAACAAACAAAAAAAACCCACCAGCCCCCCCCCCCCTCCTTACAAAAATACCACAACAACATTAAACAAACATCAATAACATGGGACGGGTGTTAGGTGGGATTTGGGTTCAGTACTCCAGAACCACAAGGCATCACGGGCTATGCTTCCTTAGTTTGCTATGTAAGCGCCTTAATGTCTGGTAAGCGCCTTCACTGTAGGTTACAACATACAAAATACTATTAGTACAACATTGTTGTGGAAGAGATGTTATAAAATGAGAAGCAGTAATTTAAAAATGTAATTTATGTGGTTATTATCATTAATCCAAACTGTGGATTTATAGAGATTTGTGAAAACATTCTTCAATTTGTATCTTGAGCTGCCATCAAATTTCGATATATTGAACCTTTGCATTAATCGATCCAAGATCGAGGAAACTTTCAATTGTTTATTGGTGTTTTTGTATAAAGTTATACAGTTAAGTGTAAATTTAAGTATCTAAAACCCTGTATTCAAAAAATAATAAATAAATTAAAAAAAAAGAAAGGTAGAAAGAAAGAAAAAAAGAGAAAAATAAATCGTATAACCATTTTCCCCTGTCGAAAAATACACACACACTCCGTCTCCACTACCATTAACAAAATTTAATATTTTCAGCAACAAAACTTACGCTTATCTGGAAATAGCTATATCTCGATCTTGTTATCAGTCCTTTCAAGTTGAGATAACTATGTCTGATTGTTTATTGGTCTGTTAGTCTGAATGGGAGTCTTAATAGCCCTCCGGTGTTGCTAGATAACCTATTTGCGAAGCACCTTTCCCACCTGCTTTCTTTAATACAGCCGATGAGAGTTTCCACCGGATCAATCAGTAGCATGCAGACAGATGGCAAGCAGGCGCGGATCTGACCCCTCCCCCTTATAAATTATACTTTATGAAAACTATATGCTGATGTTAGACCAACGAGCATACCGGCTCCGTGGCGCAGTGGTTAAGCTATCGGACACAAGGCTGGTAGGTACTGAGATCAAATCTCAGTCGAGGCATGAGATTTTAAATCTCAGTATTGGCTCCAACCCAGAGTGGTCCACAACTGTTTAAACAAAGGCGGTGGTACGTGCTATTCTGTCTGTGGCATAGTGCATATAAAAGATCCCTTGCTGTTTATAGAAAAGTAAGCGGGTTTCGTGTCTCCTACTAACACTAACCTCTGTCCCGAACAGACAGAACAGGCAGCTGAGTTGTGTGCCCAGGACAGCGTGCTTGAATCTTAATTGGATATAAGCATGAACATAAATACAACCACCAGCATAGGCGTAGAGGTTCTCATTTATGTAGGGACAGGTCAATTTACCCCCGAATTTAAGGGTTTTAAGAGAAAATGCCCGAATCTCAATAACGTCTATTCACATAATTTTAGGCTTACACTTAAGGCTACTACACATTTTTACTGTAAGAATATTAAAGAACAAACCATACCAGACAAGAAACTACTAATTTGGTCCACTCGCATGCTTGTCTTAGAACAAATATGCTCCTTTTGCCCGAATGCCACTTCATTTTTGCCCGAATAAGAAACTTACTCCAGCTTTGGGGGAGGGGTAGGGGGTCAATTTCCAACCGCCATCTCGTACGCCTATGCCAACGAGACCCGCATGACCTGTCCGACAAGATTTATGTCTAATTTTCATTAATGAGTTAGAATAAGCTGAAAAAATTATCAGAAAGTAGTCCATTTTGTTATTCGGAAGCTAAAAAAAAATAAAATAAAACAATAATAATAAAAATCGCCAATACCCTAGAACCCATAAATAGCTCAGGCAAGACACTGCAAATGATAAAGCAAGATGGTATCTCCATATATATTCTTATTACCGCTAATGCTGCAATGCATAACTGAAAACGTGAATTGTAAGATAAACAAAATCATACGGGAACATGTGTAGAACTCTTTCAATTTACTACTTCGCAAACATACTCCAGCTAAAACTGTCGATGCTAACCAAGTTAAATGGCTGAGTTAGAGTTTGTCAATTTTGTTACGTCATGATAATAACAGCCTAGCTGTCGTGCAGTGTATAAGATCAATGTCCATATATTTCTCAATAGACGTCAACCGGCATCCGTGGCGCAGTGGTTAAGCTATCGGTCTCTAAGTTGGTAAGTACTGAGATCAAACCTGTCATGGGATTTTTAATCGGCTCCAACCCAGAGTGAGTGCTCTGCAAGGTTCAGTGGATAGGTGTATACCACTTAAACCGACCAGTGGTCCACAACTGGTTTAACAAAGGCATGTGCTATACTGTCTGTGGGATAGTGCATCTAAAACATTCTTTGCTGTTTACAGAAAAGCAGCGGGTTTCGTTACTCCTACTAACACTAACCTCTGTCCTGAACAGACAGCACAGGAACCTGAGTTGTGTGCCCAGGACACCGTGCGTGAACCTTAATTGGATATAAGCACGAAAATAAATACAACATACCAACTAGACGTAAACAACATGTGAATTTATAAACATGTATCCAACTGGTAAAGTATAGTTTATTACCTTTAAAATTATTTTAAATTATTTTCCGGCTCATAGGCATACATTTTTACCAGGGGCACCAATCCGGGGTATTAGGTGGGTGGCGGTGGATTGGGGATAAATCCTCCCACTCTTTGGACAGGGGGAATGCCTATAAAATTATTACCCCATTTTTTGATTCGAAAAAGTGAAATTAAAATGCCTAAATAATAATATTTTCCATTATTTCTCTTTATGATATCAATGTAATATTTAGCTAATAAGGGGTACACAGCAAAAATAGCCACATATGTTTCACATGTGAATTCGCAACATGTTTCACATATGTAGAACATACGTTATGTTAAACATATGTTTAACAGAAAGCATGTTTAACGTACGTTTAACATATATTAATATGTATGGTATTTCTTTCACTTGTAATCAACAAGGTGTTCTTAGCAAATGTTCTTAACAAAAGTAATTAGAAAAGTGGCCAATGCAGGATTTTTGGTGTACTTGATTCAGAAATGTATAATGGATATTTAAACATTAAATTAAATATACCTTCCTTAGCAACCAAGATGGTGTCCATAGCAACAGTAAAACTTATAAATATCTACAGAAGCCTTAATTTAACATTTATATGAAAAACACTTTTATCATATGTACGTTAAATGTTTTTTAAATGTACGTTAAACAAACGTCCGCTTATTTACATGAAAGAATTACGTTCACGAACTTACGTTAAACATATGTGGTTATTTTTGCTGTGTAAATTTTGCTCCAAAGTGATGTTAAAATGCTGTAAAAAGCATTAAAAACATAGGATTTTTAAAAAGGAGAATGTCTCCCCCCCCCCCGTCTCCGTCCCCCACTTCCAGGATGCGATTGGCGCATTTGATTTTGACATACAAATCAATAACATTTGAAACGTAATGTGTATATAGATGATGGGCATTTCAATATGCCGCAAGCGTACACATAATGCATATTTATCACATGCTATCTCTTCCACCGAGATGTAAGAGATCTGAAACACATTAACTAGAACGTCAAAGTGTATTTAATGTGACGATATTCCAGCGGCGGGTTTAGAGTGGGTGAATTGGGTGGCTAGCTACTCCCTCCCCTATGTTTCGACAAATAATGGCTATGTTTTATTTTATAAAAAGCAAAAATGCATTTGTAAGATTAGAAGTGGCAGCTGTTTATGATTAACAAATAATATTATCTTTTATATCAGTTGACAGAAATTCTTCAGGCGTTTTCATTGTTATTGTCATGTCTGACCACACAATTCGCGTTGCCTGAATACAAATACAAATTGGTGAACGTTCTTATGGTATTGTATGCAACAAGTCCATAGGATTATGTGTGAGTGGGATAGAAGGGGTGTGACAATACAGTATCGGATCCAGGAGTCTGAAATCCACTTTTTTCCTATTTTTTCTCTCCTTTTTATCATTACCCATCACATTTGGACCCCCCCCTTTCAAAAATCCTGCATTCGCAACTACAGTATTTAATTGCAAAAAAAAAGTTTTATAAAAATATGCGAACCTTTTAAAAATTCTGGGTCTTCTACTAAATTCTATAATAATATTGTTATACAGTTGAGCAATAAAATACATAATTAATAAAAACGATCTAAAATTATATGTAATAACAGAAATCCTTAAAGAGGTTTGTGGCCGATCTCAAATATCGACCTCAAAGTCTGTGATGAACTACTGCAAGAGATGGAGCACAAATCGACCAAATAAGCACATATCGACCAACCAAGAACAAATCGACCAACCAAGCACAAATCGACCAACCAAGCACAAATCGACCAACCAAGCACAAATCGACCTACTGAGATGAACTGAAGGGCCGTGGCTAATTCATTTCACTTTAGCCCATCAAATCAAATCAGCCGAGCAAGAAATAGACAAGTCGGTAGAGCACAATCAGTTAAATCTGTATGGACTCGTCACATCAAGTGCAATCACTTCCAATGCAATTAACAGATAATTCCATAACCTATTACGATTTTAATATCATTATGGTAATTATTCATAATCTCATCATCTCGGTAATGAAACTTTACGGTTTAATTAATAATTTCTGGTACAGTTTTATCGGTAAATATTTTTTAACAGTAACGATAAAGATTATACTGGATTATTTTCTGCATGAACTAATCAGTCGTAAGAAAGTTATTTGTAAAACATTTCTATCTCGAATTGGGTACTCTCTCCTAACATCTCCAGAATACTCACAAGAATATCTAAAATCCTTGAACATAATTATTTAATTGCAAATTTTCATGATATTATTTCCAGATAAGATGATACAATTATTACACATATGAAGCTTCCTTAAGGTCCATTCCTTGGAGTGAGAAGATGGATTGGAATTCTCAGTGATCAAAAGAGCTACATCAGCGGCAGCTGAAGCTCCAGTCAGGGTCACCTAAGTTGGATTTGTCAAAGGGTAGACGCTATATTAATTTGGTCTAAGGGAGATATCTCTAAAAGAAGTCATGAAGGCTGAAGTCAGGGGTACTGGGCCACAAGGCGCACTCTACTGAACCACAGCACCATGCATCAACAACTATCATAACTATTCTAGTTAATAAATATGACGTAATTGGTGCTCGCCCTGTGATGATCCATCAGACGTATACTCCCAGGATTCTGTCCGGCCCAGGTGGCACAATGGTTAAACTATCGGACTCTTGGCTGGTAGGTAATGGGATCGAATCTCAGTCGAGGCAAGGGCTTTTTAATCTCTGTATAGGCTCCAACCCAGAGTGAGTGCTCCGTAGGGCTCAGTGGGTAGGTGTACACCACTTACAGTGGTCCACAACTGGTTTATCAAAGGCAGTAGAATGTGGAATATAAAAGACCCCTTCCTGTTTATCGATAAGAGTTGCTGCATCAATGTGGCGGCAGCGGGTTTCATCTGTCCTACTAACACTAACCTCTGTACTGGACAAACAGCACACGAAGCAGAGTTATGTACCCAGGGTAGCGTGCTTGAATATTGTTTGGATATAAACACAACCAACCAACCAACCTCGAGGGAGCCAATCCTCAACTACATTAGGTCTACCCTACCATGTTGTGGACCCAGAAGACGAGGAAGTAATGCTACAGGCCAAGCATATGGGGAGTTGGGTATCATCTTTCACTTACCAATACCACGTCGAAACTAATTCGTACGTGCTGGCCATCAAGGTTTTTACTATAAATATTTCGGACACGAGTTCTGCATTGATACGCTTTTAAACATTGTTGAGTTGGAATGGTTAATAAGAAAATTAGTCATGACAAGCATGTCTATCCATAAAATGTCAATCAGTTGGAAGTGGCAATTTCATCAGTTATAAGAGCTATGTTAGGAGATTTTATAAATTACTTAGCGGTTCAGCGGTTATTTAATTATCCCTACTAATTATCTACAATGTCTCATCTTGTATTGACCGCACCAATGTTGCAAAAGACCACTGACAAGAAAAGGAAAACATACTAGGGTGTGCGGTATGCGGGAATGATGAATTTATAATGTATTTTATACAACTGCATAACTGATATATATGTATATGAACACCTGCAGTGAATGTCATTTGAGAAATTTCAAGAAATACCGCACGCCGCATATCATACCCCGCACACCGGATACATGTAAACGCCTGCATTGAATGCCATTTCAGCGAGTTTAAAAAACAAAGCACACTGCATGTCGTAGACGTCATTTCAACGAGTTTTTAAAAAAAAGCACACCGCATGCCGTATAGTCATTTCAATGAGTTAAAAAAAAAAAAAAAATCATACGGCATACTGTACATTTTTACATAATATAATTATACAAATTTCTATAAATATATACTACTGAAATAATAATATTGTTCAATTGCAAAATGTTCGCATGTATTACATTTGTTTGTCCTTTACATTTTTACATAATACTATTACACGAATTTCTATAAATAAGTACTGCTGATTACAGACACGGCTGAAGCAAGTGAACATTGAAGGGGCTAATTGAGATATAGTTGTCTAACAGGTCTATGCTCAAAGCTTGATTCAGAATTATCGTGGGGCTAGAGCTCCACATGCTCCCCTTTTCTGCCGTGCCTGCTGAAATACTAACACAGACCCATAGGAGCCGTGGGTGCCTAGGGGGCTCAGCTCCTCACTTTTTTCGCCAGTTTTTATTTCGGGTAGGGATTCGCCGTTTCACACAGTACTTTTTATACACACGTAAAAATCAGCCCCCCACTTTGAAAATCCGTCTTACGGGCCTGTAACATCATTGTTTAATTGCACCATGTTCGAATCTATTAAATTTGTTTGTCATGAGAACTTGACTCTGTTAAACGATATTTGTGCTAGAATCGTTAATCAAACAAACAAATTATTATACGACTTTCAAGAAATTTTCTGTTAACTACTGAAATAAAACAAACATCATTATATAACTATAAGCTGTTAACATATCTCATATCTGTTTGCTAGTGAGTATCTTTTTTCTCTCGTTCTGGATATTATATATGTGACATGCCACCACGAAATGAGTCTCAACTCGCTGAGCGATATCAAGACTACCAGCGAAAATAAGCCACGAGGCATTGTCTGGGTCATATCCATTCTTTTTGAAAGTATAAATTCATCAAAACTTGTATTATGTTACAGTTAACTTATTTTGCTAAACAAATTTCCTTAAATATGTTTTAAAAGTATTTGAAAAACTGATAATATAGATAATAACTTTTAAATTCAATCTTCTCAAAATGGCCGCCTGCATGTCGTTCAACTTGAAATATTCATAACTTCAAGACTTACTGCTGTAGAATCCTGATTCAAATATCAAAATGAAGAGCAGAATCTGAACATTTTAACAATGTCAATAACCAAAAAGAGACAAAATTGAAGTTAAGGCTCATATATTGTGTGAGACAATCGAACTTCTTGCAATAACTTGTCCACATGATACCGTTCGTCAGCTCATTGATTAGATCACGGTGTTGTACAATTCCCAACACAACCAATTATCTTATAGGTTAATGTGGCGCACGGCTTTCCAAGAAAACGCTTGCAACATTTATGAATTATTAATAACAAGTAGTAACCACACAACAGAGAAGACTTTCATCGTTAAACAGCCTGCTTATTCCATAATTCTAAAAATGAGCAAACTTTTCTATATCGATTTGTTTGAACTCCCGAAATTACATTTACGGTCACTCAGGATGTCCTGCTTTTAGGACATTCACGATATGATAGGGCTCATAGCTTGACTTATAACGTGTGTTACTGGTAGGATACACTATGCTGAACTTTCGCGAACACCTAGTATCATCACTATTTGGACAACATTTCCTCCTGCAACCTATACTTTTATCAAATCTATTGGAAATTCTGCTAAGTTTTGAGAGCGATTCATAGGCGCATACCCTCGAGATGTTGTCCTTTCGACTCGTTTTGTCGTTTTAGATTTACCTTGCTGAGTATCCTAATACAAATGTTCCAGTATAATTAACTATAATGATGTCTGTTATTTACTTTGTTCGAAATTACTTCAACATTTAAGGCTTTTAAGAATTGTCTTTCTTAGTCCGAATTAGTCTAGCATGTACACTTCGCCGAATCTAGTAGCCCTTTAAATTAATAAAATATGCACGACAAAAATAAATGCTGTGAAGAAATAGTATACACGACATTTTCCAAAGCAATTTTAGCGTAAAGTATACATTATTTTTAATACAACGTAATAAGAAGAAATACACCTTGACCTTTTTTTTTAGTCCGTTACCATAAATGTGCCGAGGAAAATGAAAAACTCCGCGAAAATCTCCACGGCATTGACGACTGCTGCGGGCTGAATTTCAGGGGTTGAATCTAGTTTGGGTGACCCGGCAGGAGCTCCAGCTGAACCTCTCGCTAGCATAGCTCTCTGGGTCACACAATCCATTTTAGCACAAGGAATGGACCTTAATGGAATATACAGGGACATAAACGTTTTATGAGCAGGAGCGTGATCAGCCGGAGAAGCATGATAAAAGATGGGATAAACTGGAGAACGAACCTGCTTGAACGCCTCCAGCAATGGGTCAAATCAATACTAATACTGTCATCGAGGGAACACATAAACTTGGAAAGAAGACTCTTGCTGCCAGGGAGTCTGTTTTATCACTGGCAGCTGTGGTGAAGTGTATGAATGTATTTCGGGAACGTTTTGAGGTAGTAGTGCTCATTGACAGTGCCTTAACAGTACCGGATCCAGAGGGGTTCAGGCGGTCCAGGGGGTCCGGATCCCCATCTACAATTCTTTTTTTACATGTTTTCTGAGTGGAAGGACATGGAAATTAACCATTTTTCCCTAGTCCTATTCACCCATCACATTTGGACCCCCCTTTCAGAAATCCTGGATCCGCACCTGCTTTAACGCATAGTCCCACTGACCCTTGACCTAATTAATTTCCAAACAAAGAATTAATTTCAAATATAAACATTTGATTTCCCCATAGAAATACTTCATTAAACTTACATAACCCCCGCATATCGCTTATTGTTAATATTTTAAAAATAATATTGAATTATGTTCATGGATAAATAAATCGAGAAAAAAGTATTTTTTCAGTTGAAGGTTTGACGTATATATTTCGAATCACGTGACGGGGTTCTCCCGTTAGCCGTTATTTAAAAACTTTTTGTAGCTGCAAAACATTTCGATAGACTCGACATGGAATTCCCATACCATGGTTCAGTTAAAATGTCTTGCCTGATATGAAAACGAGATCTAGTATAACAAATGCATGTAAGTTTCATTCGTAATCAATATTTAAAGCACGAAGTCCCTTAAGTTCCTTGGGACTATGCCCTTAACCCCAGGGCGTTGGTACCGGAGGGGGGCGTTTGGAAGGGGGAAGCTTCAGCCTCCCCAATAATTCCTATAAATATGTTCCTTATTTATTGTTGAATTATTCCCCGGCAAATTCTGACGCTCAGAAACGGGAACAGCTTCCCCAATATTAATTGCGTTCTAACGCCCCTGTAACCTATTCTCGACCCTTTCCTTTCGAAAACCAGCCCGGTAGCGCAGTGCTTAAGCTGTCGGACTAGGAATAGGGATCAAATCTCATTCGAGACATGATATTTTTAATCTCGAAAACAGCTCCAACCAATGGGTTGGTGTATACATCTTGTACCAATCAGTGGTCCACAACTGATTTATCAAAGGTCGTGGCATGTTCCATTCTGTCTGTGGGAATTCGCATGTAAAAAATTCCTTGCTATAATTGGAAGCGTGGTCTAATGTTTTTTTTCTTCTAAATATCATGAGTGGAAATACTCCACATTTCTGACTCCTAAATAAACAGGGTGCTAGGGTCTCGTTAAACAATCTGTATTTCCCTTTTCCTGTTGTTTACAGGTTTTTTTAGATTACCGTCGTATTCTGTGACAACATATTTTTATATTAAATACACACATTTTTGTCATTATTTCTTACGAATGAAAACAAGGGAGTTAATTATCTACGCAAATATGGCAACTATTCATAATAAAAATGTCATTATTAACTTCATGTATTAACTTAATGGGGGTGCTGTCACAAAGGGATGAAAGTTGCATATCAAAGGTGGAAAAGGAAACGGAGTATAGGGAAAGAGGACGAATTTGTTGACGAATATCAATAGTGAGGGAGGAGGAGGGTGGGGGTGCGATTCTGTTCATTATAAGGAGCGGGACGTAGCTCAAACAGTAGCGCG